>CAIGQZ010000379.1:1541582-1596615 GCA_903798205.1 Danio tinwini | reverse complement strand
AGACACAGGAAAAGTTTCTTTCCTCAGGCCATCTACCTCATGAACAGTTAAATATTCCCCTACTGTGCAATAAACGTGCAATACTTTCTCATACGCACTTGTACACAGCACCTTATAACCTGTATATTTACAGCATATCTGTACATACAATTCAACATCCAGATCTTTTTGACTGACTGCATCTCTGTTTAATGTTTATTGCCTTTTCTTTCTTGTATTTAATTTTGTGTTGTCACTCGTCACTTTATGAACACTGGAAGCTTCTGTTGCCAAAACAAATTCCTTGTGTGTGTGAAGCACACTTGGCAATAAAACTGATTCTGATTCTGATTCTGAAACGTGCACACATAAGGATGCATATACAAACACATATATTGACCATGTTTGTTACATTATTTAAGTGTAGTTGAGATATTTAAGTCATGTGACCGTAGTACTTAAAAGAGACTCTAGACGCACCTGATCACTGTTACCCTGATGAAGGCATTTGTTTGCCGAAAGGCGTAGGTTTTTATACCATATAGCCATGTGAATAAAGGCTTTTTTACAATTTTTCACATTTTTCGAGTGCCTTGGACTGATTTCTGTTGTTGTTTTTGGTGAATCCCTTACCCAAAGAGCACCGACTAAATATTTGAGCTACCCCTGAGCGCTTTTTGTTTATTTTTGGATTAATGAGTTCTACTCTGACACTATTTTATCTAGGAGTGAACAAGATATGTTTATGCCACCAAAGTAACATAGTTTGCTCCAGAGTTGTGTTGTGGATAAAACATAGGCTAAATTACAATCATACTCAAAAGGAGCTGAAAGAGATGTTTTTACATAACTAATTTGTGTATTTACATGTCATATTTTAGGGGTTAACATATCTGACAACATAAGCAGGAATTAATAGCAATCCTTGCATAAACAGATGGGTTTTTAAAATGTACTGGTGTCCTTTCACTCGCGAAAAAAATCGCTGTAAGAGCTAAGCAATATGACACAATGCATAACTGTGCACTAAACACTTATACTCAGCAGTCTACATGTGTTTGTTGCCTCATTACAAACATACTTACAAAAGAGACACTTAAACAGAACTTATGCCTCTTTGAGGTTGCATTAAATAAATTTATAATGCTTACATCCTGCCATTTTGCGTTATGCCACTCTATGAACACTCCGTTGTCATGCATGGCCACCTGCTGCACCTTAACAGTGCGTTCACACCGAAGGCGGCGAGAGCGTCAAGGTTCGCTCTGGCCACCCTGGGGACAACACTGTCTGCCTTCACAGCTCCAGCAGCAAGTGTCAAAATTCGCTCCTGTTGCAGCATATCAGCAAATCACTTACATTCCCACATAAAAACATGTTTTTTGTAGTGTGAAAATGTTGAGCACTTCTAATCAAATTCATTTAACAATGGAAGATTAAGCTGTTGAGTCTGTTATGGCTTAGCTCCACTTATCCAATATGTGTCCATATGTCTGAAATATTCGCTGTTATATTTAACATGAGATTTCCGCTTTTTTTTTTTTCTTTAATCATTAATGCACATCAGTAACTCACCAGTAACTTTTTAAAATGTATTTCCCTGTAAGAAAACTTTGTAAATAACTGGAAATTAGGCGCCCGCAATAATCAAACCTTTGGTAACAACTGTGGTTGGAAACAAAGTTCACAGGACTGTATTCCCTGGACTCCTCTCAAGCAGTGGACTTCAACATTCCGGTTGGTTGCCGCCGAACCGTGTCACAGCTTATTACCATAAAGTTGACTTGATTTCAACTCTCCTCGATGACCACACCAGTGAAGACTTCCATTGAAAATGAATGACTTCCGGCTACTTTGACGCTTTTGCCGCTTTCGGTGTAAACGCAGAGTAAGGAGCAGTTCACATAGAACACATTTTTCCTTTCCATTGCGCTACTTTTCTATTGTTTATCAATGTAAACACGTGCCTGAAGGACATTTTTGATTGTTATGCTTGTATCTTACGAAGCATGTCAAGTTAAAAGATCTTTAACTTTCACATGCTGTGCAGCTCATCACTGTTAGGTCCATGAGCAGTGGACCAATGAGAAGAGCTTAGAAGCCGAGCAACAACTGCAAGCTTCTGTTTATAGTAGAAAGTTTTATTGACCTTTATATCATGGAGAAGGCGTTCCTTGAGGCATTGTCCAAATATCCTGAGTTATATGATTTATCTTTAAGTGCATATCATAACATATTGTTTACTATTTCTAATGGGTCCGTTATTGTAGTTATTACATCATGTTCATTATATTGCATAATATTTCTTAATATTGCATAATAAGTCTCGTTTTCAAGTCCCACATACATAGTAGGTATAATACAAGCTTAGATAAACTAAAAAATAAGCAAAAAAATTATCATTGTTGTAATCTTGATGTGAAATGTTGTGGCCAATCAAAAGCTGCCTGGGGTGTGCATTTTAATGTTCCAGAGTGCAACATAACCATCTGTGATTTGTTCTGATTGGCTTCTTTTTTTTTTTACAAGGGTTTAACACTCACAGAATTTACATGAGAACGTGGAAACAATGATGTTTAAGGCTCAAAGTATTGCATTTAAATGTTTTGAACTCGAAGCTATACCCACATTTCTATACCCATTCATAATCTATGGCACCTTTAATGCATACCTGTCCATTGACAAGCTCTATGAACCAGTTGCGGTTGTAAACATCATCAGTCTGGCATGCGGCAATTCCACAGAGCTGATCACTCACTCCTGCATCCTCTTCAGAAAAGACCACAAACTTATCAGTCTCCTCGATAAGCTTCTGCAGCATGGATGTTCCTAAAGAGGAAAAACAGATTAATTGAAGCAAAAAAGCATAAAAAACTGAACTGAAGTTCCACCAGTTTGCGATCTGCAAAATAAAACCTCAAAAGTGGCTACCTTCATTCTGGCTCTTCTCTGGGCGGGTAGTTGTGGTGATGACTGGTATAGCAGGAGCTGTGTTTGAGGAATAGCTGGACATGGATCGCTTCAGCTTTTTCGTCTGCACCTGCGTGTCGATACGTAGACCTTTCAGAGCCTCGGTGGAGAGGTTTCTCTTCAGCACGGCAGCCTTCTTGTAGCCATCATACAAGCCAAAGGCAATATTCCTGTTGGTGGTGGTCCAGGAGGCCCTCAGGTCCACTAAACACAACTTGTGTGTGTATGAAGCATTGCTCTCATCTTTTGAGTTCACCTCCTGAGACAATACAAGAAGTGAAAAAGTTGGTTTGCAATTTAATAACGACCACACTGAGCCACACTGTAATGATACAGCCAAACTGGGTTTGTTTGGGACACAAACTGGTTAATGGCTAGGTAGTGTATATTCTGTGGTGGTCAAAGTACACAAATGAGGCACCCGAGTAGAAGTACAGACAACCTAATAAAATATTGCTCAAGTAAAATTCCTCCTTTTCAATTTTACTCAAAAGTACTTTGTTTTTAATGTACTTAAAGGCATGGTTCTCCAAAAATGAGAAACATATTCATTTACTGATTCTCACGTGGTTCTACACATTTATTCATTTCTATTTTCTGTTGAACACAAAGGAAGATATTTTAAAGAATATCTTCTTTTGTGCTTAACAGAAGAAAGAAACTTAAACAGATTTGGAACAAGTGGAGGATAAGAAAATTATGACAGAATGAAACTTTTTGGATGAACTATCCCTTTAAGTATTAAAAATTAAAGTGTTAAATGTTTGCTTCGCAAAACATCTAAATTACACAAAACATTTAATACTGATAATGAAAGAGATTTCATGTGTAGGAACAAGTGAAAATAACAAAATGCCATTTACCCTAACACTGTACTGTATATGACAAAAACAAATAAACAAAATAAAGATATGTAAATGCTGCCAAATAGAATCATTAAATACACTCACCAGCCACTTTATTAGGTACACCTATTCAACTGCTCGTTAGCGCAAATTTCTAATCAGCCAATCACATGGCAGCAACTTTAGGCATGTAGACATGGATGGGCTACAGCAGAAGACTACACCGGGTGCCAGTCCTGTCAGCTAAGAACAGGAAACTTTCAATTCGTTGAGAGTTTCAATTTGGCGTCAACTTGGCGTCAACAACAAGAAAGCATGGATCCATCCTGCCTTGTATCAACAATTCAGGCTGGTGGTGGTGGTGCAATGATGTGGGGGATATTATCTTGGCACACTTTGGGCCCATTAGTACCCATTGAGCATTGTGTCAACGACAGCCTACCTGAGTATTGTTGCTGACCATGTCCATCCCTTTATGACCATAGTGTACCCACCTTCTGATGGCTACTTCCAGCAGGATAACGCGCCATGTCATAAAGTGCAAATCATCTCAGACTGGTTTCTTGAACATGACAATGAGTTCACTGTACTCAAATGGCCTCCAAAGTCACCAGATCTCAATCCAACAGAGCACATTTGGGATGTGATGGAACAGGACATTTGTATCATGGGTGTGCAGCCGACAAACAAATTTGCAGCAACTGCGTGATGCTATCATGTCAGTATGGACCTAAATCTCTGAGGAATATTTCCAGAACCTTGTTAAATCTACAGCACGAAAGTATGAAAGCACGAAGGTACACTGGTACTAGTAAGGTGTACCTAATAAAGTGACCAGTGAGTTTATATAAAAGATGTAACCTGTGCTCAAATTTAAAAAGATAATTTTGTAACCATACTAGTTTTATATATCAGTGCTACAGCTTTGATTTAAAATTAAGATTTTAAGATTATTTTTAGTCAGATCAGCTTGTAAATGCAGTGACTCATTTACTGGAGGCTCATTCTGAACAGACCATTTGAATCAGTGAGTTATTAACTAGTGAACAGATTTCAGCTCATTCACCAATCAAACACCACTATTCGTCTTTGAAGGTTTCTCCATTTCAAATAAAAAAAGAATGGCATATCGAATTGGATATACTGGTAAAATAGGGTGTGTTGTGAAGAAAGTACATATAATAATGCGGAGCTTAGACAACGTACATTTTTATCACCCCATAAATGCAAGTTGATTTCTTCCTTTCAAATCTACATGAATTCTAGATGTAGTAAAGTAAAAATTACAGTATTTTGTAGTTAAGTAAAAATACTTAATTACCGTCCACCACTTGTTCTATCAAAATAGTAAAATATTACTTCCCGTGGATGAATGTTGCACAGAAATGTCTCACCTCCTCAATGCGGTTGCTCTGTCTCTGGTAGCTAAGTGAGGATAGGCTGAGCAGGTGGGTTTTCTTCACCTGGGCATTGATCTGGTGGTCAGCCGTCTCGTCCCATGTGGAGGCCATGAGGTGCACGGTGACCAGAGAGAGATCGCTCACCATCTGAGTGACGTTCCACTCAGAGATCAGTCGTCTCATCACAGTGCCAGCTAGAAAACAGGCATCCTTAATTTCAGCAGAACATTTCAACAGCTTGAGAGGTGTAGAAAGTATGACTGAATGATCTTTGCTTTCTCACCCTGTGGGATGAGCCTCTGTGCTCCTCTGGTGAAGACGTGCCCTTTATTGCACTCCACCTGAATGCCTCTCTGCTGAGCAAACGATGCCCAGTAGTGGACCTGAAGAGAGACATTAAACACAGTTTTACTCTAGATCATAGGTCTCAAACTCAATTCCTAGAGGGCCGCAGCTCTGCACAGTTTTGCTCCAACCATAATTAAACACAGCTGACCCAACTAATCAAGATGTTCGAGACTCTTTTGAACACCTTGATTATTTGGATCAGCTGTGTTTGATTAGGATTGGAGCAAAACTGTGCAGAGCTGCGGCCCTCCAGGAATTGAGTTTGAGACCCATGCTCTAGATTATATTGAGACCACATTTACTCATTCTAACTATCTTTAAATGCTCTCAACAGATCAAATATTTTGAATAATAAAGTTATTGTTTATATGTGAAATGTTAAATTTGAAATAATCTGAAACATGCTGCAATTTATATTCCAAAGTGACTATAAAAAAATGAACACTAAGCGTTTGGATTGGTGCAGAATGAGAAAGAGGTGAGTATGTGTGTAGCGCATTTCCCACATACCCCTAGTCTCGTTTTTATTGGAGATATACAGTGCTCAGCATATACATAGAAGTACACCCCTTACAAATCTATTTTTTAATTAATATTTTTGATAGGAAGCTATACAATATTATATTTGTGCATATACATTAAATTAGTCAGTACTGAAGCCAAATCTGGAGCTTATCTAACAAAATAACTTACGATAACAGTCCAAAAACTAGTACACCCAATTTTATAGATTATAGAAAAATATTAAACACTAATTTAAAATAGAAGAAAAATCAAAAGAAGCCAAATAATGTAAAAATTAAGTTGAAATTTTGTAGGTTGTAAAATTTTTTTGCAATATTTTGCTTGGATTCAATTGGGCCTTTATTAAATTTAATCTTTTTAAATTCCTAAATATGTTTGGTGACTAAAATATCATTTTAATAAATATATCCGTTTAATAAATCTGTTTTGTTTAAATGCACCAAAATGCATTACCTATGTTCACTGAGAAATAGATAAAAATATTCTTTTTTAAAATGGGGTGGACTCAATTATGGTGAGGACTGTAATTGTTTGGGTTTTGAATTAATGCTAAATGTTATTTATAGAAAATACCACTATAATTTATGTGTATAGAACTTGAATGAATAGTTTTTTTGTTTGAAATCATTAAATTGGCTATGGAGTACGAAAAACTAAAATCCATGTTTATAATGTATCTAGATGACTCAATTCATGATTTGTTTTTGTTTATTGATATTTATATAAGTTCTGAAATAAATTGTAAAATATTATTTTGTACATTTGGATTTTTTTTTTCTCCAACAATTTAATTTGAACAAGATTGTTAATAGGGTATATGCACAACTTGTGTTTCTTCCCATGCCGATAAACTTCCGGTGAATGGTTAATGTGACTTTTTTTTTTTTTTTCAATTTCACATGTTTCCTTTTTACAGCATCAATGTTGTGATGTAAGTAAAATACAATCAGTTAAATACAGTTCAGCATTCATTTAAATGTTCAAGAATAAAACGAGATAAAAAGCCGTTTACATGCACGCGCCCGTCAGGATCAGCAGGCAAGTGCAGAAACGCCACTAAAAATACTGGACTAAAATAAATGTTCATATTTTAAGGACATGATGTGGGAAAATTGAATTTCATGCAGTGCTTCTTGCACATTCTGAGACCCATTTTATATCGTATATCAATCAGGCAGTGAAGATTGTTGATTTTTAAAGAAAACAGACCTTAACGTGTCGATTTTGTAACTGCATACAGTTCACCGGAAGCACTTGACCCAGGTTATTGAAAAATTTAAAGTCCTTCAGCATACTTCTGCATATACCCTTTTGTTCATTTTTACTTATTGTCTAGAAATAAGTTGAATATATCAGAGACACAAGTAAAAATCTTATTAACAGTTTTTGCAAAATGAATGAATCAATTTGATCATCTTAAAATAAGGCAATTGAATATAAATATGTACACATTTAGAAATGAGTGTAAAATCCTCATCAAGTCATGCATAAGCTAACAACAAACAGAGATTATGTAAAAAAAGGTGTATAAAACACAACATAAAACAACAATCTGTGTTACTTTGTGCAAAGTAATGACTAAATAGAAATTGGACATATAGGCCCAATCCCAATTCTATTTTTGTACCCCTAGCCCTTCCTCTTCCCCTTGTCCCTTGAAACAGTGTGAAGGTGAAGGGCTTCAAAATTGACCCCTAAGAAACGGGACACCACTACAACACCTGCACAAGTCATCATAGGTCATCGGAATCTCTTACTTTACATGAGATCAACGATGGTGACTGCTGTAGTTATTCCAGTTGTGCTGTTTTTTTGGTATTTATCTTCAGGAAATCACCGAAGGCAACAATATCATGTTCTCATAATCATATAATGTGGCAATAAGATCATAACTGTACTGTGCATTTACACCATGGCCATATTCATCTATGTAAACACGCAAAAACATTACACCAGACACTGTAAAAGCTCATTCCCAGCTACTAGATTTTTCTGACAGGGTATTCAAGTGTCATCGATTGCCAGAATTTTGCGGGACTGCTATACAGGGGTTATTATTAGGGATTATAGTTATAATTTAGTGTTTTTTATTTTAGCATTTTGTTATAAATATATTATTAATATATCAAAACATATGCTTGTTTGTTGTACAAATTCATAATAATGACCAAAAAAAAATACTAATTTGTGCATCTCCTTACTTCTGTGTGCAGTCATGCAGCCATTGTAAATGGTGTACTAAATTTTGGGTGAGTGTGGTCCTGAAAAATCTCAGTTTCAAGGGCTATCTAGCCCTTCCCCTTAGCCCTACGCCTTCAAGATGAAGAGAACTGGGACACTCTTACCCCTTCATATGAACGCACAAAACAAGGGGTAGGGCTAAGCGGTAGAATTGGGATTGGACCATAGAGCAACTGCACTCTGTGGGGCGCTCCTGGTTTAAATCTTGACTTGTGGACCTTATCCAATCCCATATACCCGACCACAATATCTACTGTCCTATCACAATAAAGGCAGAAAAGCCAAAACAGAAATCTTTATAAAGAAAGAAAAAGTGAGCTTAAAATGAACTTTAGCAGACAGAATTAGACAGACCTCAGGTATTACGTAACAGATAGGTAGAAGCATCACCTGTAGCTGTGGGAAAGATGCGGTGTAGGACATCTGCTTGTAGTGCTGGCCGAGCTTCCTGCGTGTGGGCCTGAGGCTGTGGAAGAGCTTCCCTCTACAGATGGGCCGGGACACACTGGTCCAGGTGGCCCAGAAGTTCTGCATCCAACGCAGGGTGCTGCTGTAGAGGAGGATTCTGGGCTGACAGGGCTCTGGGGAAAAAAATAATCTGAAATTACTTTAAGGCTCAAATATATTACATGAAATGTGATTTACAGTCTAACTGAGTCATATCCAGTCTGAAGATTTGGGGCAGTCAACAGATTTTGCAGAAACAGAATGAATAGGATTCCACCCAGACAGAGCATGTGAAATAATTGGTCATATGAGCAAATTATCTGAAGACAAAATGCTGAATGCAAATTTTAAAATGTGTCATTTAAAAGCCAGTTATTTTTGCGACTGGTCTTATTGCTTAAGCATTTGAAGGAATTTCTCTTTACAATGAACAATGCATGGGGGAAAGAGCATTTAAATAAATCATACAACTCATACAATAATTATGCTTCGCTTTTCATCACAAAAAGTTTAGAAAGACTTTTAAAATGGATTAAAGTGTAATGTATGTTAGCAATTAAAGGCACCAGCAAAAAAAAAAGAAGAGAGAAACAATCCAATAATAACCTTTGCCAGACTGGTCGAGGTCCATGGTGATGGAGAGGTTGAGGTTTTCAGAACGGAAGGCCCTGTAGGAGTCATGCGGCTGACCGGAGGTGACATCTGCCACATTTTCTGCAGCACAGAGCATCACTGCATGGTGATCATGTGGATTTCCATGACATAACCATTGGAGTTCAAGGGTCATACACAGACTCGGAAGATGCAGGAAGCAGATATCATCATATCTGTATGGAAACAAACAGCAATAAAGTCTTTCACTATATTTGCTATTTCAAGAATGTATGATTTTGTTTCACTTAATTAACAAAATTTTAATAAAAGGACAGACAAGACAACCTCAAGTAAGGAAACATGTCATTTGTGCCAACTGCTATTACAATTTTAAATACTGGGATTTAAGTACGAGTAGGCATAGCTGTGATATATATCTTTTAATGAGATTTGTGTGATGTTGAATGTATTTGCGTGTAGTTTTTGTCTGATATATGGGATAATGTTTGCATATAGTTTTTATCTCATAAGTGATATATGAGATAATGTTTAAAGTAATTATGTGGTGAAGCCAAAGAAAAATTTCAACAACAAACAAACAGCACAGAGTTTATCACCACAAATGAAAACACACCACCACATGTAGGGTTGCAGGATAATTCAAAATGAAATTGCGATCACAATTAATCAAAAGCTGTGCTTGTCATGAACATCTTGTCAGGGAGGCTCCGTTATATGAGTACTAAATCTCCACTAGAGGCCAGGGGGCACTCTTGTGCAGAAACTCAAAGCACCCATGAAGAAGAAACAGCCAGGACATCCAATTGTTGTTAGAAGGGATAAGCCTGGTTTATATTCCACGCGTTCGCTAGTTCGCTTGAGTGCACGCGACATAATTTTGGCTGCCGGTGCGCACAGCATTTTTTGAGACTTGGGTAAACAGTGTGCGCGGCGTAGCGTTTGATTTAAGTTGAATATAAACCACTTTGAAGAGATTTTGTCCGAAACAGGTACGACTGTACAGACATCTTTATGATCCGTGATCATAGAGATAACCTGATGACCAATAATTCTTGGCTAGAAATTGCAACAGCCGTGGGAAAGGAGGAACGTTTTTGTTAAAAGGTTTGGAAAACCAGAGGGATAAGTTTGTTAAAGCCAAAAGAGGCCATGGCAAAAGTGGAGACCCATGTACACAATTACAGATTATGTTTTTCCACCATTCATAGGTTTTACACTAATGTATATATTACAATTTTGAATATAAAGCAATTTAATAGCTACAAAATTAAAATTAAGGAACAAATTACATAAACAAATTTAAACAAATTTGATAACTGGAAAAGAATATTTGAACCTATCGGTTTACAATATACTGATGCCCTGTTTTTCTAGGCTTTATTGGTGATAATGGTCAGGAATGTTGGACTATTATTGCCTTTTTAGCATAAATATAGGACAAAAACTAGCCAGACAGTAATGTGTGAATTGTGGAATGGGCTAAATCTAAAAAAAACATCTGTATTTTTTAGCAAGTGTACTTTTTTTTATTGCTTTTATTCTTGCCATAATAAAACATGTATTTGTAGAGCAGCCCATGTTCTGTTGTCATTGATATTTTAATAAACTTTAATAGGTAAAACTGTCTGAGATATGAACAAAGGCATGTGATGCATCAAAGTTTAATTTGAAAAAAATCTTGAATGGTTATAAAAATCCTTATAATCATTCAAATAAATTATAAAAACAATAAAAAATAATTAGTTTAAAAATCTTGAATGATATTAATAACATGACGTAGTTCCGGAAACTTTCTACTTCTCTGTTTATCCGTCTGATTTTACAGTCAGATTCTATTGACCACCCCCTGTCGTTTTAAAGAATATCACAACGGCGAACGCGGCAAGTATAAAAGCCTTGTCCGTTTCGTGAGGTGCGCTAGCAGTCAGTGTGTGATGCAGCGCCAGGCGAAAGTATAAATCCAGCTATGAAGCTGCAGTTGGAAGTTAATGAAAATTATTTATACAATTTGTAAAAATTACCCATTAATTGTATTTTATTAACGTCTACCCCAACCATCACAGTAATGTAAACATACTAATTACTGTTGTATAGCGTCACAATTTTTACGCTATACTGAGGTGAGTATCCGCAGCTGTATCTAGACTTCACCCAGGAAATCCCCAAAGTGATTACTTAAAAAACAGACGATTTAACTGCTTTTATTGATTCAGTGTGACTAATAAACACACGACTACTGAATCATCTCACAAATGCATTTATTTTAAACACTCGACTGAAGTTATGAAGTGAGTTTAGAGTTAATTTTAATATAACATGTTAAAAATGTGGTACCTTCATGTGCTTTCAGATGTAGCAGCAACACTCTGAAGCTACGCAAACAGCTATCATTATCACAGAAAGATTATTTTTTAATTTAATACATCACCTGTCTGCCGTAATAAACATATTTTTCTGTAGCTTGGCTGTGAACTATGGTTCTGTGTAGTAAAATTTGCCCCATTTGAAAGCAAGTGCTATAAATTTACTACTAATTATAGAAACAGCTTTACTGATTACATTCGCACACAATCGCCTTTTGATTTATTGTGCATCCCTAACCACATTCAAACACAACACAGCTGCTAGTCACGTACTTGGATGCTGTTCTAACGTTGACGTCCAGGTCACCCTTAAAGACAAACTGCCCTGGAGTCCAGTCAAAGTTCAGTTTGCTCCACTCCCAGTGCAGGTTCTCTGTAGTGTTGTATGGGTCCTGTACAAATTAAACATAAAAGTCAGCATTTGATGTAAAATTGTTGTATTATTATTATATAATAATTATAATTATATTATTGTGCAAGTGTGCTAGTACCTCATTAGCAAGCTGGTGCAGGTTGGCCTGTTCAATGTCCATTACCCAGCGGCCATGTAAGAGAAGTCTGCTTTTATCCCACCAGGTAAGAAGCGGGGACGGGTCAGCTGTGGGTTTGGTCAGTAAATCAACAGCCTGGCCGATCAGTGTCCAAGCAGGGTCCCAGCAAGGCCCCCACACAATGGTGTAGAGGGAAATGCTCGCTGTACAAAACATTACATCGGTTGAGTCATAAATCTCAGGTCAGACTTAAAAGATCAAAAGCGTGACTCACAGGTTTGTATTTGAATAAGCATTCCTTTAAATAAAATACTGATTAACACATAACACGACGACTCAGTGGCGCAGTAGGTAGTCCTGTTGCCTCACAGCAAGAAGGTCGCTGGTTCGAGCCTCGGCTGGGTCAGTTGGCGTTTCTGTGTGAAGTTTGCATGTTCTGCTTGCGTTCGCGTGGATTTCCTCCGGGTGCTCCGGTTTCCCCCACAGTCCAAAGACATGCGGTACAGGTAAATTGAGTAGGCCAAATTGTCCGTAGTGTATGAGTGTGAGTGTGCATGGATGTTTCCCAGAGATGGGTTGCGAAGGGCATTCGCTGCATAAAACAAATGCTGGATAAGTTGGCAGTTCATTCCGCTGTGGTGACCCCAGATTAATAAAGGGACTAAGCCGAAAAGAAAATGAATGAATGAATGAATGAACACATAACATATTAGATAGATCAGGCTCAGGGGCAAATAGCTTGTCGAGAGGTCTGTGATAGGCTGAGAATCGTGCTCATGTTATTTATTTTTGTTGGATTCATTAATATATATATATATATATATATATATATATATATATATATTTTTTTTTTTTTTTTTTATATATATATAACTTTATTTTTATGATGTTATTTCAATACTGTAATTACTTATGTCTGTATTATTGTAGTTAGGTATGGTTAAATGTATCGTACTTTGTTTTAGGGTTGTTAATAAAAAATAATGAAAAAAATATTATTACTCACAGTGGATGTCATAGTAGAACTTTAGAGGTGGCATATTCCTGTAAACGATCACATCGCCCCATGGCTGGCCGAGTTGGACTACTTGTTTGCGTTTTGCTCGGAGCTGCCCGTCCTGCTCGGTGCCCATCAGGCGTCCTGACAGTGTCCACTCTCTGATCTCAAACAGGTAGCGAGGGTAATCCCGTATACGCACTGAAACACACAGATAAATAGAAGCATGTGAGCCATCCTAAGTGACTGAGAAATTTACTTATACAGAAGACTGACTCACAATTGATTCCAATAGATCTTAAAGTTAGTATGTTGCTATGCTAATAGGTTGATACACTAACAGGGTTTCTGCAGGCTTCACCAAGTCAGATTTAAGACTTTTTAAGACCATGAAGAATGAAATTTCAGACTTTAACAGGGCTAAAGCTTTTTTTTATGATTCTGCAAAAAAATGAAATAAATTGGCATTTACATGAGGAAAAAAACATTACTGTGAGGGTTGGGTTTAGGGTTGGGGTGGGGGTAGACTTTAATACAATTTAATGGGGAATTTAATAAATAATATAAATAGTTCTAGGTAACTTCTGGCCACAGTTGTATCCCTTCTAAAAACAACTCTTGAAGCAAGAATCACTCCTGTAACTCCTGTAGTACTATATGTCAACAAATTAATGACACAAATATTACATTTACAACAAAACTAATAGGGAAGTTTAAATAAAAATTAAAAACTGAAATTGAAACACTAAAGCTAATTACAATACAACAAAAACTATTTCTAAAAATACAAAAATGCCAAAATGACAACTATTAAAATATACAAAAATTAAACAAATTGACAAATTAAAATATAAATACAAAAAAAGTATATCAATAAAAAATAATTGTATAAACATTTATTTTTACTGGCAATGCAAATTTTAAAGTTAATAAAAAAAAAATTACTATATAAGTAAATAGTAATAGCACATAAATTACACAGTAATGCTGCAGACATGTAAGAATATATTCTTAGCTTGCCTTTTCTACAAATGCTACATATGACGTTTTGTTAGGGTAGCATTAAGTAGTGATGTGACGTTGTGCACTGAGGCTTAGAAGTATGCATCAAAAAGATTATACATCTCGCTGTGAAGCAGTGTACCGGAGCTTGATTCATTTAGCAATAGTCACTTGATGAGTGACGTCTGAATCTTCATTTTCGCCTTGATTCAAAGGTTTAAACACCCTCGTGGGTTAGTAAAGTGTAATACGAGACATTGGGTGCCGATTACATAAATTTCCACTGTTTTTTAGCTCTGCACCGGTCCCACGCACCAGTAATTCAACTAAAATACAATAGTAATTTATAGTAAAAAGCTTTTGAACCATACTAAAGTGTATTAGCATATTATTAACAAAATTTTTTTTAAAAGAATGCCCCTGCATATTGTAGTATAGTGTAGGTTTGTCGCGATACCATTAATTAATCTTACCAAACTATACCAGCTAAAGTATCACAATACCAAGTAGTATTGCAATACTGTAATTCATAAAACAAATTATAAAGAAAATTGTCAGAAATACTATATTTTAATGTTATAATAGGCCTACTATAATTTAATTCGTAATTCCCATAATTAAAAAAGGACATTAAAATAAAGATACAAATTATACTGAATGAATGTTGTCATTTGTCAGAAATTGTTTCAATGTTTCCTGTTGTTATTTGGGGTCTTATCAGGTAACAATCCAAAGTAATTCAAAATTTCACTTTGTGAGTTTTTCGTTTAAAGAGATTGTCTGGATTGTAATAGTTACTAATTCATATTAACAGGAACAGAAATTATCCGATTCAGATGTGCGTTCGAACTGAAGCGTTAGAAAATATGCAATAGGCTACCATAAATGGCACAAATTCAACACAGTTTTGCAATCCTAGAAGGCTCCACAGACTATTAAAATAAAAACGTCTATTGTTGCACATGTGAGCATTTTAGTGACTTTTCCAGACGCAACATTATCTACTGTAGATAAACCATTAATGACGATACTACCGTTTACGAACTACAGTGCCACCGCCAGTTTTTTGGATCCATAGTATCATGATACTACCATAGTACAGATAAATAGTGCAACCATAGTATAGTGTGTAATGGAGGGAAGCTGACAAATACAGTGCAAAAGTCCGACTCTCATAACCTCCAACTCCTCCTTAGAGCATTAACTTCCCATGCAGGAATCGCCAGTTCGATCCCCGCTCGGAACAAGACTGTGGGTGTAGGATCAGTTGGAATAGATAAATGTAAACACTTATAAATACCTTGGATTTTACTACAGTCATGGGTGGTGTAATGTAACATACCTTATATGTAAAAAAACAAAATTGGTAATTAGGTAATTTGTTTATATTATTATTGTATTACATGAATGAGTTAGTCAGTTGTAAAAAATTTTGCAACAGTACTTTCCCACACTTTAACCAGCAGAGGTCCTCATTGAGATCTGATTTAGAAAGCTTTGACTATACTTCTGAGTCGAGTGATCGGCGTGACCTATGGCACATGCCTTGCCTTGCACATTTATACTTCGAAACGTTAGCTGGCAGTGAGGTTATGTTTCTCTGTGTCTAGTTTCTTCGCTCGTGTTTTGTTTTTTTCTGAACGCGACCTTAATGTACAAGTGGCTCAAACTTGCTCATTTTTAACGGGAACCATATTAATAATAAGGTAAGCACAAAACAAACCTGGATTTCTTACACAGGACTCGACACTTGTAAACAATCGTCAGCACTACCAAGCCGACCAATTACACAGCTTGTGCTATGCGTCGTTGCGATGTGTAATTGCATTTTTTGAGAGGCGCGCATTAGTGTCGGCGACGGCCACGGTGAGAGGAATGCGACCATGCGAAGGCTGCACCAGAGTATATGTGTGCGCTTGACGCAGAAGTATAAATCAGCCTTTACAAACCTTTTTCCAACACAATTGAGCTGAACAGTTCACTGGTTCAGAAAGCTTCATTTCACTTTCACTTGCACTAACTATTCTTAGCAATAGCATAATCTACGAATCACACCTAGGGAGTCTGCTGCATTTTTACCAGGTATGTCAGATTACTAATGGCTTGACATTTACTAACAAGCAAAGCAACGATCATTCTTTGGATAATGTATTGAACCAGTATCCTGCTCCTGAGGGGCAACTCTCTTGCAGAGTCCAGCTTCAATCAACCTACTTATTTAAGAATACTCAGAATTTGGGTTTACTACATTGGTTATAATACAACAGCATGCGATTTCAGAACTTACTCACTATTAGTAGAGTGAGAAGCAGGATTAAACACACCAGAATTTACTTACCCAGGAATGCATTTAGTTTGAATTTAAAAGCGCGGCACCATTGGACCACCAGCTGAAGGCCATCTCTGGGGAAGGGGCTGACCCCATCGATGTCCCTAAGCTGCTCTCGGATCCGCTCTGGCCCGTGCAAGGACTGATCCGCCAGCGCCACTAGCTCCAACTCCGACACTGTCCACGTGAGCAGAGACTTGCGCATGGGTGTGTTAGCGTACAACCGCCGGGACCGCTGAATGTAGATCTCGATGTGCTTGCGCTCAAGAGACGTGTAGAGCTCTTCGATCTTCCGGGCTGGCAGGAGCTCTCCATGCTGTTTGCGTAAGTCAGCAACCTTCTTATCAAGCAGCTGCAGCCGCTTGGCGCTCTCCTTGCTTTCGTCCTTCATGAGCTCGTAATTGTCACGCAGCTTGATCTCGAAAACGTCGTCCAGGAACACAAAGGAGAACTGGTTAATGCGGATCAGCAGGTCCGGTGGGAGACGAGCGGGTTCTTCTGATTGAATGGCACCACTATGTAAGGTCTTCAGCCACTTCTGCACACTGATGGCCTTGTCGAAGGTGTCCGAGAAGTTGTACTGATAAGGGAACTCAATGGCAAGGCTGGGCGCAGTGAAGAGCCAGCTACAATTGCGAGGTGTTTGGAGGAATGGAAATTGAGATCTGTGCTGCCGCATCGCCTCCAGCTCGTCCAGCATCTGCACCTCGGCATCAGAAAAAGAGAAAATGTCATTGCCATCAAAGTTGAGCACCAGGTGAGGAGTCTTCATCATTACAGCTCCAGGCCATTTGGAGAGCGACAGAGCTTCTGCGCTGAAGATGATGAAGTTCTTCTCGGACACATGGGCAGTGAGTCTTGTGCTCGCCAGCTCTACACACATTAACACGCTGGAGGACGAGGACTCTGCTCCACCTGAATGCTGAAGCTTTAGAGATGCAGAAAGCGCTTTCCAGTAGCTTTGGCTCTCGGTGACATGCTGATACAGAAACATGTGGTCTGATGGAGTCCACTGCGCTGTTAAAGCATTTTCACTCCGCACCTGAGCAGAAGAAGAGGGAAGGAAATATTTACACTCATGAAATTTGTGATGAATCATATGAGTGAAACAAAAAAAAAAAACAAGATTTGATTTTGTCCATTGGAAATTGATGCCTTAACATTTTTTAGTGTCTGTTAAGTTAATATCAAAATTAAATAGGCAGTTATATCATGTTTTCATTTTATTGTTAAGATACTGAAACAATGTAGACAGGGTGATGTGAATGATGTTATAAGGTAGCCTACACTGTTCCATTTAAAGATTTACCCGACATGTCCACAGGAATTTGTTTTCATTATCAGACGTTTCAAGTCTGAACTTAAAGAAAGAATGCAAGACTGAACTTTGTGTAGGCTACTGAATATTAAGGAAAAAGCCCCAACCAGATAGTCGAATGTCTGCAGCCATGCCCCCATTTTCAGATGTCTCCGTTTTCCCCCATCCACACTGAGACGGATCAGCAGCGTTTTAAAATGAAAACGGCCTCTTCAGCGTTTTCAAAACGCTCCGCTTTCAGAGCTCGAAAACTCTGAGGTAATGTAGACGGAGGATGTAACCGTAGCAAAACTGTTGCATTTTAAAATGTATTAGTGTAAACGGGGCCCTTAGTATTTATTTTCAGCTCCCTGCACTGAGGCTCTAAGTTCACCTTTCCCTTTGATCTGGTCTAGCCAATAGCATACTAGCTCATGCTGGTGAGGCGGGTATAAAAACAGCAAGGCCCAATCTTAAATGGTCAAATTTAAATAAACAACCCACTGTGTGTAACACACAAATACGTGACACATCAAATATATTTAATTAATCGTACCTCTCTGCAATACGAAATATTGCATGTACTATCACGTTAACAATACTTTTTCAATATATTGTGCAGCTCTGTTTTTTAATGACCGAAATAACAGTATTATTCAGTAATAATAAACAAATTCATTAATAATAATAATAATAATTCAATAATAATAAAAATAATACATTTAGTAGCATTTTTTGTTTCAAAGACATTTGCTTATGTTGTTTATAAAGAAAACAACTATAATTTATGTTTGCTTTACACTCATTTTCTGTTCCAATTCTGAATAAAATAAAAGAATAACGGTTCAGTTTAATTATACAATTTGACTTTTGAGTGACGTTTAATAAATCAGGAAATGCGTTTTCATAATTATAATTGAGTCTCTTCCAAGAGTTTGAACTGAGCTTATAGATTGCAACAACTGATTAAACACGATGGATGTTATGATGGTTGTGTGTAGTGATGTAGTTATAGTTAATTATTTATTTTAATGACATGTCAGCATTGAAGCTTATGCTCATAGCAAAACCAATAACAGCAACACAAAAGTTGCACAAATACAAAATAGAAGCAAAACAAGCAGATAAACAAAACAAATAAAATTTTGAATGAATAAGGAATAAGGACTTGAATACAAATTCAAAAATTTAATAAACAGTTCCGAATAAGCGTCCTTCATTAAAAACTTTTTACATCATTTAGTATAATATGTTTGATGGTGTAGTACCTCCAGACTGTGGGCACTGATATGGTAGGAGACGGTAAAAGCTGTTAAGGTCAGGACGGGGCTGGGGGTTTGAGCAGCTGGGCAGCAGGGCTCCATACTTTCAGTGAGAGCCTTCACCACAGCCAGAGAAACCCCATTAACAGACACACTGGAGCTCTCTCCAGATCCTTCAGCAACCACTGTGTCCACCCTCACTGAAATAGCCCCTATAATACAACAAACACACAAAAACAATGATGTCCCAAATCAAGCTAAAAAACAGAGATATTTGTAATTTAAAGGAACTAGAAGTAGACTTGTTTTACAGTTCCCCTAGAGTTAAACAGTTTTTTAATCTATTCAGTCAATCTCTAGGTCTAGCGGGAGCACTTTTATCTTAGCTTAACATAAATCATGAAATTGGATTAGACCATTAGCATCTTGTAAAAAAATTTACCAAAAAAAAAAAGCTTAGAAACATTCAAAGAATGTTGTGCCTGCTTGAACAATAGTTCAGCAGAAAATTATCAAAATAAAGCAAACTTATCAAAACTTTTTTTTTTGCGAGATGCTAATGGTCTAATCTGATTCAATAATTTATGCTAAGCTAAGATAAAAGTGCTCCTGCTAGACCTGGAGATCAGCTAGATTGATTACAAAATGGTAAAACTCAACTATTTACCTCTAGGTTGAGTTGAAAAATTAGCTTATTTCCAAAAAAAGTGGAGTGTTCCATTAAGGGATTCTCACCTGCCACATTGGAAAGAGTGAACGCATTTACATCCTCAAGACAAAGTTTAAATTTAAAGACAGGTGTGAAGTGGGTTGAAGGCTCCTCCAGAGGAAAATGTAAGGGGGCAATTTCTGCTTTGTCCAGTTTGAGAACAGAGAACAGGCGTGAAAGACACTGAGTGCAGGTCTCAGACACTTCCATCTGCAAGCCTTTTATATTGGACTCCATACAAACACTGCCAGAGGGGCTGGAGTTCACCGTTCTTGGCTTACTATAGCTGCCCTGTAAACAAATTTGTTGAGATAATGAATAATGGTCGTCATTTCAAATATTTTCCATTCTGCAGAATAAATGACAAATTGCTACATAGTGATTTTACCTGCAGTGTGAGGGAGTCCAGAATAAGGGCTTCCCCCCAGACATGTTTTCCAGGTGGGTGAGGAGCCTGCTGGATGTGGGATCCCTGGCCCACACGCCACCAGAAATGATCAAGGGACAGAAAGGCTTTCTCTGTTACACTCAGACTCTTCTCATCGTCCTCTTCACAGTCTAACAAGTGCTGCAGTTCTGAAAGACAAGCCAGATTTAGTCACACCTCACAACAGAGACCCTGTTTCCACCTGATATTAAAGGGAGAGTTCACCCAAAAAATCTGTCAAAATGTAAATTTTTTAAGCCTATTTGAGTTTATTGCTTCTGCTGAACACAAAGAAAGGTATTCTTCATGGCTGCAGCAGCCACAATGATAATATGAAGTGCCAGAAAATAGTCCTCAGCACAAAGCCCTACACTTACACCACTAGTTAGAATCTGCACATTATCATTGCTCCTGTTGCAGCCATGGTTACTATTATTATTATTACACCAAAATGAGATTATAGTTCCTAGCCATATTTTAGTACACATTGTAACTACTGAATAGTCAAGCTTTAAAAATTATTATTTTTTGAGTGAAATGCTAATGGACTAATCCAATTCAATGATCTATGCTAAGCTAAAAGTGCTCCTGCCAGACCCAGAGATTAAGTGAATGGATTTTAAAAAAATGGTAAAACTCAGCTGTTTAATGCTAGTAGACTTGTGCCTTTTTACAAGATGTAAAATAAGTCTTTAATGTGCTTAGAGTGTGTATGTGAAGTTTCAGCTCAAAATACCACACAAATTATTTTTTATAACTCTTTGAAGCTGCCCTTTTTAAGCCTGGTTTATACTCAATGCAAATGTGATGTCATTGCGGTGTTGGCGGAGGTTAGCTTTGGGTATGCCCAACATCATTTCCACAGGTGGAGCGCACAACTTTTGTTTGTAACTTTGTTTGCAGCTCCACATTCGAAAATGAAAGATTTGGAGCTGTGTTTGGCCGAGCTGAAGGAATTAACACGTGCAACACCTAACTGCGTAATATGAAGTCCTTAAGGTTTCTTTTGAAGCTTTGAGGAAAAACAATGCATATATTTTGTGCAAAGTTTGTCTAAGGCTTTTTAGGTAAATACTAAAATCTACCTCTGCTATTTGTCTGTTACTTTCTTTATATGTGATGCATAATTTCCATCCATACTCCAAGCATTGATCAACTTTTTCAATATTAATAAATTTTGTAGTCTGATCTCAAGCCTTGGCAAATAACTGAGAAAACACCACTATTAAAGGCCACATTTTTATGATGTCATCATGTAGACTTCTTACAAAGTATTTTACAGTATTTTAAAAATACAAAAATACAAGACACTAAAGTATTTTGATACAATATTTTAAACCATTTTCAGAAACCCTATTAAATACAAACTACAAAAAACTATTTTGAATTTGTATCATGAATACTGCACATCCCTGATGACAGTTACTCCAAGTCACCCCCTGTTGTTACCAATAATAGTACGACGATGTGTCAAGTATAAATGCCTTCAGTTCTTGACTTTGCATGAGCAGTCAGCAGAGGCTCTTCACTGCGAATGCAGGTGAAAGTATAAATCAGCCTTTAGGTTTTGATCCGAACTGTGCGATTCTAGCGACTGTTGCTTTAAATTCAAATGAGATCTGTGCTCTTTTCAGAAGAGGACGGGGCAACAAATGCCTATGTGTCAGCATAATGGCACAAAAATAAAAACGAATGCCCTATGCTAATGGGGGAGAGATTGTAAATAATAGATGGGGCTTGCCGCTCTGATGACATGTACAAAAAGAGAATGTCAATCAAAGTGTTTATGCAGATGATTCCGTCTTTCGGATGAGACGTTAAACCGAGGTCCTGACTCTCTGTGGTTGTTAAAAATCCCAGGATGTCCTTCGAAAAAGAGTAGGGGTTTAACCCTGGTGTCCTGGCCGAATCTGCCCACTGGCCTCTGTCCACCATGGACTTCTAACCCTCCCCATATCATAATCGGCTTCATTACTCTGTCTCATCTCCACCAATCAGCTGGTGTGTGGTGTGCGGTCTGGCGCAAAAATGGCTGCCGTTGCGTCATCCAAGTGGATGCTGTACACTGGTGGTGGATGAGGAGATTCCCCCCAATGTGTAAAGTGCTTTGAGTGCCCAGAAAAGCACTATATAAATATAAGAAATTATATTATTATTATTAAGTATAAATACAGTGCTCAGCATGATTAAATACATGATTAAATACACCTCATTTTGAAAATGAATATTTTTATCATTTCTCAGTGAACATAGGCAATGTATTTTGGTGCATTTAAACAAAACACATTTATAATACAGATATATTTATTCAAATAATATTTTAGTCACCAAATATATTTAGAAATTAAAAGATAATACAATTAAATTCCAAGCAAAATATTGCAAATAAAATATAACAACCTACACAATTTCAACTAAATTTTTTCCTTGTCTTGATTTTTCCTCTATTTTAAATTTGTATTTAATATTTTTCTATAACATATACATTTGGGTGTACAGGTTTTTGGATCGTTATTTTCAGTTATTTTGTTAGATAAGCTCCAGATTTGACTTCAGTACTGACCAATCTAATGTATATGCACAAATATAATATTGTATAGCTTCCTATCAAAAATATGAATTAAAATTTTTTATTTGTGAGGGGTGTACTTATATATGCTGAGCACTGTAGAAAAAGTTTTGAAGGAAGGAAAGTGAGCAAACAACAAACTAAGCCAACTGCCTGTTGTTTTTAAGCAGCATTCTGCATTTACCAGTGCTGGCTGAGATGAAGCCCAAGGCAAAGGGTGGCGTATCTCCCAACTGCACGGACACGTTAACATTGGACACTGTGGAGCTTATCTTCACCAGAGCGTCCAGCTGAGGGAAACGCCTGGGAGACAAAAGAACAATTATGGGAGAACAATAAACAAGGCCTCAGTTGCAGCCCAGACTGTGATGCTCAGCGAGTGGGCAATTAATACCTTTTTTTACGAGTTGTTTTTTGGTGCGAGAGCCGATCCCATGACAACATGTCCAGCCAATGAGAGAACTCCTGATGACGGTAGTGGATGATACAAGTGTTGACGGTGACTGTGCTGGAGATGTCAACCGATGTTACCTTCAGAAAGAAACAATATATAAAGTTGTGTCAAATGTGTTAAATGAAGTTTAGAAAGGCTTTAATTTGCATACAAGTTGTGCAGTGTGGACGAGATTTCTATATAGTTTATCTGTAAACATATTCATACAGCATAGTACTGCAGATTTAAATCAGAGCAGCAGAGAAACATGGTCGAATGTGCAAAATATAAAAATAAAAGAGCAGAATGTGTTTGGTGAGTAACTAAAGCTATATCAAAAAACTGACAGGAACCCATCTGTGGTGCAAAGAGACACCTCATTGTGCAAAAGCTAAATTGAATTGAAAGGTCAAATACATGCTTGTGTTTCAAAATGACCATCTAGCTAAGTATTCATGAAAAGGGAAAGCATTTCAGAGACATTATCTGTGTAAAATGTCAAAGTAACAGCAGCCTAATGACACACTGTTTCAGGTCACACTTTACAATCAGGTTTTATTGGTTTATGGGTTTACTAACATGAACTAATTATGAACAATAATTAAAAAGCATTTATTAATCACAATTTACCATTTACTTATGAATTATTAACATCCAAATTCATGTTTGTTAACATTAGTTAATGCACAGGGAGTTAACACAAACTAACAATAAACACCTATATATTTTTATTAACTAATGTTGTCTAACAAGAACCAATACTGTACATGGTTTTCACTACATTCATTCTTCAGTGGTGGGGCGCCACACCAAAATTCATTCCCGCCACGGCTACATTACAGCTTCTCCTTTAAAACCTTCAGCTGTTGCTGTTTTTTTTGTATAGTGGGTTATAATCGCACCAAAACATATTAAAATGTAAGTGAATTACAGCAGAGCAAACTTTACTGTAATTGTAGTAGTGCTGTGCGTTATTTGTATAACACTTTAAGCTTACACGCTGACTGAGTGACTGACTGACAAGGCTGCACGTAGCTTTCAGTTATGATGAACACAGTTTCCATAATTATACTTTATTTACAGATAATGGTCTATTGTAATGCATACAATGACTTTATCTTGCTGGAGATTATGGCCATTTCACTTTACTTCAGGATGTATCAATGGCCGTTCGGTAGGTCTGTTAGAAATCTAATAAATGTTGGAGGCATATTTATTACATAAACACACTAAATCGCACTTCAGCAGCGTTTATATAAGAGTGCACAAGAAGTTATGTGCATGAACAGAGGAAATCGGTGTGCAAAGAGCGATCTCGACTTGTAATACTGCGCTCACAACATTTGTCATTGAAATAACGCCATAGGTAGTTGGAAGATCTGCATAAAAGGCCTGCCACCACAGCTAGAAAAAAATCCTAGAGGAAACACTGCTGTATTAAATGTATTGTTCATTGTTTGTTCATGCTAGTAAAATTATTAACTAACATTAATTTATACAACCGTATTGTAAAGTGTTAAAGTACCCAGTTACAGTGTTTTAATGTTAAACCAAAGAACAAAAATAAATGGAACGAAGGAAACATAGAAACTTGATTAATTTTGTTACTGAAAACCATGTCCTCTGGTTTATATGCTAATTTTAAGTCTGGCAATTTGAATGAAAATTAGATGAAAGACCTCATTCAAGATCATGTGGCTGGAGCCCTCTGTGAAGCCCATGACCTGCTCCTTTTACGTTTTTATCTAATAGTTTTTCACATTTTTTTCCTTTTTGGAACAACAATACAATTGAATAATTATGTTCTGTTGTCCTTTGGTGTGACACCCCTGTTTATTAAAAAAGTCAGACAAGCCATAGAAAAAAAAATAAATATTATTAATATTTTCAAATTAAAATTAATAGCACTATAAGAAGCGTGGAACAATGAAGATAGATTGCTCTCATGCTATTTGTATGTTATTAACCCTTTTAACTGCCTGCTCTACCAAATGGTTGACCATACTTTGATTGTTTTAAAGGGCACCTATGGTGAAAAATCTACTTTTCAAGCTGTTTGGACAGACATATGTGCAGGTATAGTGTATAGACCGTCATATTGGGCTGATATAAACACACTCCTTTTTTTTCAATTTAACAACATAAAAACAGTGGATCAATTGGAGCTGTTTTGAGATCGACCGCAACTTGACGTAGGAGTGCGGTCCCCCCGCCCACCAATATTGATTGACAGGTGGCCATTACCATCTCCTCAGTATGTTGTTTCACGTCCACCATTTTTAGCGTGTGAGTCAAAGCGACGTCACCAAAGAAACACCCTTGCTCTATTTTTAGATGTAAGGCTCATTGGGCTCAACATTCACCACGTTAGCGCTCTCCTCCACGCCAGTGTTTGTAAGTTTTGGTGTGTTTGCATACATGTGTACTTTTCATTGTGTCTTCCTTAAACTTCAGCGGTTTGCATTTCCCGCGGTCACAGAAGCTCCCTGTCATCTTAACTAGGTGCAGCTGGAAAGTGCGAGCGCGCTGCCTCACGTGCTCCATTGGAAATAACGAACTAACGACGCGCAGCGCCATGCATTTCGCGTTGTCGCGAGTGAAAGTGACGACCGTGGGGTTTGCTCACTATTCTGCCGCCTAGGTCGCCTCTATGGATGCGCTGGCCCTGCTCAGGACACTGTTCATATTTCTGCCGTGCCAGAGCGTTATCTGAATAGTTTCATTTTAAATAACATGCGAATGTGCGCGTCTGGTGTGCCGCGTCATGGCTCTGAGCGGCGCGTCCGGTGCATCAAGCAGGTCAACCAGAAATGCCGCTCGGCAACACGCAGCGTCGCGCCACGCAGCGGCATGCTTTTTTGAATTCTAAACATAAGTTTCTAACAGGTGACACACCGACGCTGCAAGTGTGCGATACTTTCAACTGTCATGTGCGCGCCGTGTCGTGGTGCATCTGGTGTGTGATGCCCTTCAGTCAAAGTTAATTCACTGTGCTTTATTAGTCTCGGTGTAGGCTACAAGCTCAGAGCTTTAAACTAGCACACAGTTGGCTGTAAAACTATACAAAGACACAAATGATTTGTACTCTCTGCTTGGTCTGTGTCTGAGTCGTACAAGTACAGCTGGTTCTACCTGGTTGGTACACTCATGTTGCTTCTCTCTTGTCTGCCTGTCTATTACACAAAGCGGGGGAGCTCTTGGCTCCGCCCCCTTGTTAACTTGGGCGGGAAGTCGAAACTAATTTTCATGTGAAGCAACACGCCCCTAAAACAGCAAACTGTGTACACGAGCCCAAAATGGCACTTTTTAACACATCATAATAAAAAAATCTGAATTGTGTTTTGAACTGAACCTAAACTGGCACACTCAGAAGAACCATAATATTAATATTACATCTTAAAAAAGGGGTAAAATAGGTGCCCTTTAAATAATAACTGTTAAAGTCATTTAAAGAATTACTGTTTTTAATAATGGTTTACACTGCACAGCATTGTTGGTTTACAAAACATAAAAATAAAAAAATCTAACAAACATAATCCTGTTGCACTACTACACTTGATTTTAGTTTTATTGTGATAAAAACAAAAACAAGAAAACTTGTTAAATGAGAATCTGAAATATTTCATGGCATACAGAAATTTAAATACAGCCTTTCATAAGCAGGTAAGGTTTAGAATCAATTTAATACATGTTAACCCTTTAGCATCATTTAATGTAGATGCTGAATCACTCATGTGTGTAGTTCTAAAGTTCAGTTTTAAACTGGTTTATTGTATTTTCAAGATCTAAGGTGAACTATCTGCTGCTGCTTTCAGTATATGGTAATAAATGTCATGTAAAATGATATTCAAACTCACATTGTTAGCATTTAGCACTGAATAAAGCACACAAGGTTTACCTGAGGTGATCACTGTCATAGGCTTCTGTTGTTCAGCTGTGAGAAATATAAGCCGTTTCTAATATATCAATTTGAGGTGTTGGTTAGAACCAAAACTCCTTTTAATATGGAAAATATTCCCTCTATCTAATTCCCTCTATCTAGTAGGTTTTAATGACCTTGATAAGGTGATCCATGCTTTTATTTTGGGAAGACTTGACTATTGCAACTCTCTATTTGTGGGTATTAGTCAAAATGACCTGAATAGATTGCAATTAGTCCAAAATGCAGCTGCAAGACTTCTGACAGGGACTCGCAAGTATTAGCACATATCCCCAGTTCTTTCCTCTCTGGGCTGGCTGCCTGTCAGGTCACAGATTGATTTTAAACTATTAATTATTGTTTTTAAATCCTTAAATGATTTGGCACCACCTTACTTATCAGACCTCCTACAGGTATATAATCCTGGTAGGTCACTAAGGTCTTCTGATCAGTTAATTCTTTCAGTACCAAGGTCCCGGTGTAAGCGAAGTGGGGATCGAGCTTTCGCTGTTATCGCCCCAAAACTCTGGAACGGTCTTCCACCCCAAATCAGACACGCTCCAAGTCTATCTGTTTTTAAAAAGCTTCTGAAACTCCACTTTTGTTCTTCAGCATTTGAGCCTTTTTAATGTTGAGGGGTTTGCCTTATGTTTAAATTGTCATGTATGTGATGTAGGTTTTATTTTATTAGCATTGATTGTGTTCAGCACTTTGGGCAACGTTGTGTTGTAAAAAATGTGCTAACTAACTAAATTAAAGTAAACTATCGTGTGTCGATTTTTTCTTTTATTTAGAACACAGTTTAAATAAACCCGCGCTTGCGTTTATTTTGATCCAGGAGTGCAGTACCTAGTTAAACCACTGGGTGTCAAACTTACATACTGCACCTTATTGTTTACCTTCTTTTTTGCTCTATCATATCATAGGACATGTTTACAATTCAGCAAAAAGTTAAAAATAAAATAAAAATAAAAATCTAAAAAGATTTGATAAAGTTAGGGACCATAAATATTTTCTCAAACCTCACACTTTTAACGTCTTATTCAAAAATAGTTTGTTTTTAATGCATTTGACAACTACCCATATTTATTTGATCTATTTATAATCTATGCATATCTATAAATGAGTGTGTGTGTGACTACTACTCTTAAATGCATCTTAAATAAAAATGAGGGTTATCTTAATTATGCACCTGAAATAAAGTTTTTTTCAGGTCTATCTTTTTTTTTTTAAACATCCCGTGAAGTGCTTCAAAATGAGCATTTTTTTTTCGATGTTTGACGTAATCTCAACTGAAACACAAAGAGAGGGTGGTACACATAGTGTAGCTCCTTCCTTTTTTATAAAACAGCCAATAGCGTTTATTACCAGTGAGAGCTCTGTCAGTGAGAGTGATTGAGCTCAAGCGCATCAAATGTGAAGCGTCTTGAAGGGGGTGGGGCATGTCAGATACTAGAGAGCATTTGATTAATCAACAATTTGACAAATTGACAATTTTTACATCATACAAGCTTTACATGCTTATATCAGTTTCACTTATAGTCAACTCAACTTATAGATATGCTATAAAAAAACAATATTGATACTAACATCTACAATAAAAATGCTATTGATTTAAAGGTCGCATGAAATAAGTTTTTTAGATCTTATTGTAAGCTTTTGAGTTGTAATTTAATTGAAATCAGGACATCGGTACCCAGCTCTAATAGAAAGCTGCAAAGCAACTCACATGCAGTATCGTTCTTAGAGTGTTCAGACATATTATCCTCTGTCTGCTTTGTGACAGCAAGAGACCATCTGTAAAACAGCAAGTACAATAATACTTAGGTTTAAGAGTGTGTTCAGAACAATAATAACAGTGATAAAAAAAGTGCGTTTTCAAACTCACCCTCCAACAGAAGCTCCAGGCGGCTCTGTGGGAAACTGAGTTCCGGAGTGAAAGATTTCAGAGGAAGCTGCTCATCATCGCGGTCATAACCCAGTTTCAGAGACTTTAAAGTCCAGTTTAGATGTCTGTGAAGCAAATGCAGATATTTGGAGTTCAAACACAACATTTGATGGTGATCAAAATGGTTTAAGCGTCACTGCTCACCTCTTTTGACTGTGCATGGAGAGTGTAATATTAGTGTTTTCAAAATCCACATTGATGTTCTGTGGAATCAGGCTGTGAAGGCGCTCGATTGAGTCTGTTTGGATATAAGAGTCTTCTTGATCATCTACAAAGAAATACAGCCATAAAAGAAAGGCTTAAACAGATATGCATTTACAGCAGGATTATTGTAGTTAATCAAAATTAAAACCATTGAAAACATTTTTGCTATATACAGTTGAAATCAGAATTATTCGCCTTCTTGTGAATTTTTATTTCTTTTTCAAACATTTCTCAAATTATGTTTAACAGAGCAAGAAATTTTTTCACAGTGTTTCCTATAATATTTTTTTCTTCTGGAGAAAGTCTTATTTGTTTTATTTTGGCTAGAATAAAAGCAGTTTTTAGTTTTTTAAAACCATTTTAAGGCCAATATTATTAGCCCCCTTAAACAATGTTTTTCAAATGTCTATAGAACAAACCACTGTTATTAATTGACTGCCCAATTACTCTAACTTGCCTAATTAACCTAGGTAAGCCTTTCAATTGCAAAAAAAATTGTGGAAAAAAATACAGGAGGCGAATAATTCAGGAGGGCTAGAAATTTTTACTTCAACTGTATATCAAATAAAAAGAACATGAACTGAAATTAATCTATTTACCAATATATTTTTCTGTATATGCAAATAATTGTAAATACTTGGACCTTTTTACTGAAATAATATAAAGGCTAAAAAACAACTATAAAAATAGCTATAACAACAAAATCAAAAATAAAAAGCTATCAGTTAGTAAATAAAACTGCAGAACATTGAAGCCTGATCAAGTCTTACTGCAGTCCTTTAGGATAAGACAAAAATGGTTTGGAAAATGACTTCATGATGTGCTCACTCATTAAATAAATGTTGCTCTCATAGAATAAAAAAGATACACACTGCAGCTTTAATTATGTCTTTGATAATAGTGAAATCCAGGGCTTGACATTAATATTTTTTCCACTAGACATTTTACTAGACATTTTCACTAGATTTTGTTGTTGGGAAAATATATTTTATATACATAAATTTGACATTAAGTAAAATTTTCCACATGCCTCCTCATTCTTTTGTGTGTTGTGTATGAGCTTGCTCAATGTGCACAAGCAAATGGGTTATGGTTTCGTAGTGTTTTCAATATTTCATATTTTTTATATGACATGTCAGAGCTTAAAATCAAGGATTTACCAAATTTATCTCAGAATTATCAAGATTTAATTGATCAAGATTTTTTTTTAATTATCAAAAATAATTATTTCTTAGCCACAAATTTTAAATAATGTGTCAAAACAAGCAAAATATAGCTGTACTTTAAAATAGTTGTACTTTTTATTTAACAACACTTTTCTTTGAAAAAAAATCTATGGACATTTAAAAAATAATTAGTCATGTATCGAAAACTTTGCACAGTAATCTGTCCTGGCTAAAGGTCTCAGATCACCAGTTAACTACACATAAACAGAGAGCTAACCTCATATTAAAGCAATGTTTTTGTAAAGGATGAGAATTAAACTATAATAACAAAAATAACTGCAAGCAAAAGAAAGCAGGTGAAAAACATTCCGTGTGCGATAAAAGGATGATCATGTGCATACGGTTAACATAAGACCAATTAATAATCTGTTCAAAAAATGGTTAAAGCGAAAGAAGCATCTGCTGCTGCTTACAAAAAGACATTTTCAATTCTAAGATCACATTTGCACACATATTGGGCCATCCTTATTGTCGAACCCTGCTTTTAAGAAAACAAAAATTTAAAAATGATTTTCAACCAACCAAAGTGGCTAGTGGGAACAGCTGTCTAACCCGTCACAGCTGAAATCTACCGGCATTCGGCGGGTGTTAATGTCAAGCCCTGGTGAAATCTGATGAACATTACTTTTATTCTTTTAATTTACCTCTGCGTAGATAGTTGTAGTTTCTTAGCCAAGATCTGTTTGTACATTTGTACAGCAGTTTGGATCAATTTTATTGTGTTTTATAAAAAAAAAAATAGCTGCTGTGCATAGTTTAATAAAGCACAAAATATCAAGCTTTTGGATTTATAATGGTTAATCTGGCAGTGCTATTTTTACAGTGTGCATCTCAAACCTGCAGTATGACTGGTGCAGGCGTCTACAGCAGCTCCTGGAGGTTTGGGTAACTGACTGAGGAACAGGCCCTCGTGAAGTTCAGCCAGCAGAGTCCTCACACACAGACCCAGACGGCCTGGTCTGAGATCAGGCAAACTCACGTCACCATTCAGGGCCAGACTCAGAGACACCTCTGCCAAACATGTGTCCTGCTAATGAGAAGACAGACACTGTTATTACTGTGATTCCATTTAGTGCTGTCAAACAATTAATCGCATCCAAGATAAATGTTTGCGTTTATACAGTATAATATATATATATATATATATATATATATATATATGTGCGTATACTGTGCGTATTTATGAATATATGTATAAATACAAACACATACTGTACATAACATACAAATAAATATTCAAAACTAAAATTTACAGTTATATTTAAATACAGTACATTAACCTATACACAGTATGCTGTATACAACTTATATTTTCGATGTAATTAATCATTTGGTAGTACTAATTTAAACCAATCACTTATATTTTGTACACTTCATAGTGAATTAAAACTTTAACACATGTATGTGTGGTGTACATACAAGTCTGCTGCTCTTCAGAACTTTACTGGTGAGTTGTCCAACTGAGAAATCCCAGGCCAACCTGACAACATATTAGAAAGTTCATATTCAAACAAGTTACCAACTGATTTCTTTAGATGATCTGCACAGAGACCAAATAAAGAAAATGCTGTGGCTTAATCTTATATTGGATAATATATTTTCATATCAGTTACTTTATGATAATATCATCATCATCATCAATTATCAGTATTAGTACATAATGGATTGTTAAATATTTAGGTTCAGAAAGCAATTCAGAAGGTGCTATAATAGATCCTTTATGGAACACTCTAATTCAGCAGGGGAAAAAAGTTGTTCTTTTAATTCTCCTTTTTATTAAAGCGTCCTCTAACTAGTTTGTATTGTTCATATTATGGTTTCCACTAAAATATTAAGTCCTGAAAAGTCTGCTTTGAGTAAAAGTACTTAATTACACACAAAACCTATATCACAGTACAGCTTTACCACTGTATACTTACATTATAATACTGCGTACTGTACTGTACTCTAGCAATTAATAACTTATTTAGACACAATTTATTCTACATTCATGGCCATTTGTTATCCCTTCATTTTGAACAAAACAAAGCTAACAATTGTCTAATTGATAACAGAAAAAATATAGGTATAGTTAAATTATAGAAAATAAACTTTGTTTTGAAACTTTACTCACTATTTTTTCCACTTTCAACAATACAGTTTTTAATAATAACAATTTAGAGAGGTTATTCACCTTTTACTTTGATGATCCAGCAGCAAAGTGATGGCAGAGGACGTCATGTGCCAGAGCGACTCAGACAGAGCTAGATTCAACACCATCACATTTATGGAGTCGATGTGGAATGACAGCAGCTGCAAAACAAAAACAGCCTTCAAAAACAAATATCTTGTCTTCACTCAAAACAAAAATACGTTTGCTGCTTTTTCAAACTACTATTTTGAAATGGATTGAAACTTACGTTTTTTGTTTTTTTTTGCGACAACTTAATTGTTTTATGTTCAATCTACTTCAATTTGTAAAAACGGTTAAGAGAACTTAATTGATTTGTGTTGAGACACCATGAAGGAAATGTGTGGAACCCAGCATTTTTTACAGTGTTACTTCCTGTGCAAGTACATTACTAAAACTGCATTTAACATTCTGTGGTATTAAACATGTACGGAACATGAATTACTGTACAACAACGGTCAGGTGTTACATGTTACTTACCTGAGAGAGGAAGTGCAGGGTAGAGGGACTGAGAGGAGAAGGCTTTTGTGAATTCTCCTCATTTTTGTTTGGGACCCGGGGCCTAAAGGGTTCCTGCAAGTCGAATCGGACCCGGGCCTCACCCACACACAGCGCCAAAAACCTCCTAAAACCAAAATACAACACAATCACTAAAATTGATCTACTTTATTTACTTGACTACATTTATGCTATTACATCCATAATAACACTTACGGCAGGTCTGGGTTTACTATTTTACAAGAAATCCATATCCTGTCAATTTCCTACAAAAAAAAGAGAAAAAGAGAGAAAACATACATTAAAGTTGTGAAAAAATGTATTGATTACTTAATAAATATATGAACTTTAATATTATGAGTTACTGTACATTGGCCTACTTAGGATGGACGTACTGAGGAAACATAGCTTAATTATTTAGGGGTTGTAAAAGTAAGCATATTTATATTTAAAAATACGTTGGTCCAAGTTCTCGTTTTAGTATCCATGTGTCAGGCTTTTGAGGAACATTCATTTAAAAACAAATGAAATACTTCTCTAAATAATCAAGGTATTGGATTATATGTTTAGTGCCCCACAAAAAATAAAATAAAAATACTGAGTGCAGATCATACAACTAAATATTTTAATATTATGTCATTATGTATCTTCCAATAATATTACCACTCTTGTTGCTTGTTATAACTACTTATTTAAAATGAGCTCATACAAAACAATTCTTTGAGTTTTTTGGGGACAGCTTAATTGTTTTATGTTCAATCAACCTAAATTTGTAAAAACCATTAGGTTAACTTAATTGATTTGTGTTGTGTGGGATTGTGTGAAACCCAGGATTGTTTTTACAGTGAACTGACATCCAAGCACATTATATGTTAGTAATCTGTTATATTGTTCTAAAGATCCAGTCTTTCTTTATCATTATTACTCTTAATTATTTAAATTGCAAATTTTCAAATCAGTTTTTTTAATCCTTAAAAAATCTGACATCATTATCATCTTCTATATTCACACTATATCATATTATATAAGGCATAAAAGCCTGATGTTACAAAAATGACCAGAATAATATATTTACAAATTTGATACTTCCAATTTCTCTCTCTCCATACATTAGGCTTTACAGATAATAGTAGAAATGGTACTTTAGGTTTAGGGCAAAGCATTTATAGATGCAGCGACTATACCAACCAGTGTGTGTTGAGGCTGAAACTGAAGACTGATTCCTCGCACTGAGAACAGACCCACAGATTTGATCTTGAGCTCAGCATTCAATGTATTGTGGAAAAAACGGACAGCTAAATTGCAGGCAAACCATCTAATAAAACACAAATTCAAGCAGCTTTAATACATCATTTGAAACCCATTTTGCTTAACTCATCATCATTCATTACTTTAATTTCCAGCATGCTGGCTTCTTACCTAAAGAGTAAAATGAACAGAACCACTAGGATGAGAAAAACTAAGCAGGCGATCAGCAGGGCAGACATTGTGCTGCAGAGGTTTCTTCACATTTAACCCACAATCATGGCCTGGAGATTGCTGACTTCAGACCACCTGTCAAACAGTCACTAGTATGAATTTCTCTATATCACAAACATGAATGATTATTATGACAATAACTTGGCAAAAAAAATAAATAAATTTGTTCAACTCTCAATTTTGGCTTTTCATAAAGTGTTTCAGTCTAATGGAAAAGAAAACATCCAATACACACTTTCAGCAATTATAGCATAGACTTTTTATGTGTTTAAATGCATATTTTTAAAGGCTCTTTCCTCAAAATTCTTTTTTTTTCTCCTCCACCGAGTCATAAATCTCAACATTTATCAAATCTCAATCAATGTTATGATTTTGTGCTAGAAATATTTGCGAAAATCGTTTTCAAAATCGTTACAAACATAGTGAATGACAGTGCCAGAACAGGTTGCATTTATCAGCATTTCACAAATCCAAACTTACAGCTTTGTGCAATAATATAATAAAATAATTTTTATATTATTATTCAACTTCAAAACAAACTAATCATCCGCTCAGCAGTCTCAGTTTTTTGCCACTCTGGCACTGCAAACAGCTGTTGGGTGGAACTTGTAATGTTTATCAACTGAGCATTAGCCTGTTAGCTGTCAAAGCAACGCCGCACGCCTCCAACCAAGACTAATTTTACGTCCCAATTAAGGTGTTCAAAATAATTTGCAGCTTTTACCAACCTGAAACAGTTTGTACTGCAGTCCGGTGGATCTTTTACGTGTAACGTTACGCCGCCCCTCCGTCTCATGCTAGGCTAACTGAGCTAGCAGCTGCTTCATGACAGATTTCTGTCAACAAACTGACATGCTAATCACATTCATCTGCTTCCTAAAACACACAGCATTATTAATACATCCGCTGTTATGTTTATCGACTAGAATTCATTCTCATTATTCAAGCAATGGACTTTCCACTTGTAGTACTTCTGTTTTAGTTTTTTTTAAGAAATTGACGTTGGATGAGTTCTTCATAATAAAAGCCCCACAACTTAAGTACAGAAGAAAACCATAGACTGTAGAAGAAATCTAGCACAAACTAATTTACATGAAGAGCCACAACGGTTTAATTACATATTCTTTTTTTTGTATACAAAACTGTGCAATTCTAACAGTATACCCTAACTGTTATAAATGATAGCATGCAAACTAGTTTTATGATTTGATTGTCAGCTGATTTGTCAACTTTATCTCAGATGTTATCACCTGACCACAGATCACCAACACTCAAAGGTCCCCATTTCTTCAACAGCTGCTGAAAAATCCATCTTAAACCAGCCTAAGATGGTTGGCTGGATTTAGCTGGTCGACCACCCTGGTTTTAGAGGGGTTTTGGCCATTTCCAGCCTAGTTTAAGCTGGTCAGGCTTGGAGTTGACCAGCTAAAACCAGCATGACCAGCCAAAACCAGCTATGTCCAGCTTAAACCAGGCTGGTCAAGCTGGTTTTAGCTGGTCATTTTCCAGCCTGACCAGCTAAGACCAGGCTGGAAATGGCTGGAAACCAGCCTGGAAATGGCCAAAACCCCTATAAAACCAGGCTGGTCGACCAGCTAAAACCAGTCAACCAGCTTAGGCTGGTTTAAGCAGTTTTTTTCAGCAGGGAGAGACTTTGTAAAATGACTTTTTTTGTAAACATATTTATCAATTCTATAAAAAATGTTTTTATGTTCCAATAAAAAAGTTATTTATCATCATTTATAAGTGTTTCTTAACCATGTTCCTGGAGGACCACCAGCTCTGCATATTTTACATGTCCCCTTAACCAAAAAGTTAGATCAGCTAATTAGCAGAGTCTGAAAGACCTGTAATGGGTGTGACAAAAGAGACATTTAAAGCATGCATACAGGAACGTGGTTGAGAAACACTGATTTATAAGTAATACCACAAAATGTTGTAAAAAAAAGGGATTAAATGGCAGCTGATTAAATACCCAATAAGCCAAGGGTGTCCAAACTCGGTCGTGGAGGGCCAGTGTCCTGCATATTTTAGTTCCAACAACAATTAAACACACCTAAACCAGCCAATCAATCTCTTTCTAGGTATACTAGAAACTTCCAGGCAGGTGTGTTGAAGGAAGTTGGAGCTAAACTATGCGGGACACCAACCCTCCAGGACATATATTTTATATTTACACTTCTTCAAACATTCCCATTGCAATACCCTGCAGTCACTAGATATTAAGTTATTTTCTATTCAATCTATTTCTTATCTAGCTTATATGTGATTATTTCATTCATTCATCTTTTCAGCTTAGTCCCTTTATTAATCCGGGGTCTCCACAGCAGAATGAACCGACAACTTATCCAGCATGATTTTACGCAGCGGATGCTCTTCCAGCCGCAACCCATCTCTGGTAAGCATCCACACACATTCATTCACACTCATACACTACGGACAATTTAGCCTACCCAATTCACCTGTACTGCATGTCTTTGGACTGTGGGGGAAAACCGGAGAAACCGGAGCAAACATACAAACTCCACACAGAAACACCAACTGACCCAGCCGAGGCTCGAGTAGCACTACCTACTGCGCCACTGCGTCGCAGTTCTATATGTGATTATTACTGTATAAGTAAAATTCACACTTATGCATCAAAATCTTTTATTTTAATAATCACACAATATTTCTGACATTTCTGATTATCCTCTTCATCAAATTTATTTACACTTTCAAGAGAATAATGACATAATCATGACAGTTTATGTCATCCAAGGTTAAACAAATATACATATTGTCATCAAGTCCATAAGTAGAGAAATATTTTGACAATCATTAGAAAACCACTTAAATGCATAATAACAAAACCGTGAGTGACTGCACATGTCTTTATGCTGAAGCCTTTTGCTTGTTGTGTTTGGCAAACCACTCATCACTCCTATCCGCAGCGATTGCCTGTGAAAGAAACCACACATAAATGAGGTTTGAAAGTGGATTTATGGTATATGGTGTAATGTAAAGATACTGATTACCTCATCTAGTAATTGATTCCCATTGGGATCCATAGCAGAAAGCTGCCTGAAGGCCTCATCCCCCACAAAACAGATTTCATGGCCATCCTGCATTATGTGGAAATCCCCAGAGTCAGTCAAGCAGACTTTTGACAAACAATTTCAGTTTTTAGACAATACAGACTCACAGGATCCCCAAGAATGACGACTTCCACTGTGGCTTTTCCAGGTGTGTCCAGACTCACAAGAGGGGTGATGATTTTCTCATTGTCTTTTTTCATCAGGGCTTCTATGTCAGGCAACTATAAAGAAGCTGTTTAATTTAAATTATTTTAAAAAAGGAAAATGATTGGCTTTCAGAGCATTACCTGACCTGATCCCGAGGACAAGCGAATGCAATCCTTCCAAAAGCGGTTCCATGATCCACAGCGCCTCCAATGTCTTGCAACTCCAGCTTACACTAATAATAATAACAATAAAACAATTTTCTTTGAAAAATAGTATGACTTCTTGAGGTCACTGTTCAAAAGTATGGTTAAAGCAGTAATATTGCCCAACATTTAATCAATTTAAAACAACCATTCTGTTATGTAAATGTAACTTATATTGTAATTTATTTCTGTGATTGTAAATTTTTAATTTCAGCATCATTACATTATTCTACATTGTCCCATGATTCTTCAGAAATCATCTTACTATGATGATTTGCTGCTCTAATATGATAAATTATTACTGGTGCTTACATTTTTTCATTCATCATTTTGGAAACACTTTCAGGATTTTTTAAAGAACAGAAACTTTGAAAAAATATAATTCTCTTAAATAAACTTATTTTTAACTATATAAAATGATGTACATTCATTCCTCTAGGGATCCACAATGGTTAATTAATTTGCATTAATAAATTGTAATGTAATGTGTGTATTTATATAGCACATTTATCGTGTATGGCCATAAACCCAAAGCGCTTCACAATCATGACAGCATTCACATGTAGCATTCACTGGGATGATGTGACGGTGGTCACAGGACAATGGCGCCAATGCGCTCACCACACGCTACTGGTGGAGTGGAGGGACAGTGAAAGAGCTAATTCGGTGGATGGGCATGATTGGGAGGCCATGATTGGTAAGGGCCGATGGAGGGAATTTGGCCAATATACCGGGGTTACACCCTTGCTCTTTAGAAGAAGTGCCATGGGATTTTTGATGACCACAGAAAGTCAGGACCTCAGTTTAATGTCTCATCTGAAAGACGGCACTCGCTGGACTCACACAGACTGCAGGTTGAGCACCTCTTGCTGGCCTCACTATACTACTTCCAAAAGCAACCTGGTTTTCCCATCCAGGTACTGACCAGGCTCAGCCCTGCTTAGCTTCAGTGAGTAACCGGTCTTGAGCTGCAGGGAGATATGACTGTGGATAAATTAATGTCATTTTGAACCATTTAATCAGAATCAGAATAAGATTTATTCGCCAGGTGTCTGTAAACACACAAGGAATTTTATTGTGGTTTGCAGGAGCTCAGGGTACATTCTTACATATCAACACAAGAAGATAGAAAGATGTTTAATTGAGTGGATTTTTAAAAATAAAATAATATAATATATATACAGTTAAAGTCAGAATTATAAGTCCCCCTGAATTATTAGTCCCTCTGTTTATTTTTCCCTCTATTTCTGTTTAATGGAGAGAAGATTTTTTTCAACACATTTCTAAACATAATAGTTTTAATGACTCATTTCTAATTATTGCTTTATTTTATCTTTGTCATGATGACAATAAATAATATTTTACTAGATATTTTTAAGACACTTCTATACAGCTTAAAGTGACATTTGAAGGCTTAACTAGGTTAATTAGGTTAACTAGGCAGGTTAGGGTAATTAGGCAAGTTATTGTATAATGATGGTTTGTTCTGTAGATTATCTAAAAAAATATATAGCTTAAAGGGGCTAATAATTTTGACCTTAAATGGTTTGTAAAAATTAAAAGCTGCTTTTATTCTAGCCGAAATAAAACAAATAAGACTTTCTCCAGAAGAAAAAATATTATCAGACATGGGGGGGCTTGAGTGCCTGAGTGATCCTAAGAGCTATGTTGTCAGGTGCTAATGCCTTCGGTCTTCGGTGACAGGTCAGACTAAGTGCGGTTCAAAAACCCCTTATGAGTTTCTTAACATCGAGGACCGTGACATCTCCCAGTATGCCGCAGACGGGGCCCCACCCTGGAGCCAGGCCTAGGGTTGAGGCTCGTATGCAAGAGCCTGTTGGCCGGGTTTTTTTCCCACAAATCCTGGCTGAGCATAGCCCGAAGGAACGACGTGGGACCATCCTCCTGCAGGCCCATCACCTGCAGGGGAAACCGTAAGGGGCAGGTGCATTGTGGAAAGGGTGGTTGTCGAAGGTTAGGACCACAATAACCAGATCGTCAGGCACAGAAACTGGCTCTTGGGACATGAAATGTCATCTCACTGCGAGGGAAGGAGCCCGAGCTTGTGTGGGAGGTACTGACTAGAGATAGTTGGGCTCACCTCCACACACAGCTGGGGTTCTAGAACTCAACTTCTTGAGAAAAGCTGGTCTTTCTTCTACTCTGAAGTTGCTCATGGTGAGAGACAGCAGGCTGGTATGGGCTTGCTTATAGCTCCCCAACTTAGCTGCTATGTGCTGGAGTTTTCCCCAATAAACAAGAGGGTTGCCTCCCTGGGCCCTCGGGTCAGGGATAGGTCTCTCGATGTGGTTTGTGCCTACGGGCCAAACACCAGTGCAGAGTACTCTCGAAGGTGCTTAAACTGAGGATTCGGTTGTTCTACTGGGGGACTTCAACGCCCACGTGGGTAATGACAGTGATACCTGGAGAGGCGTGATTGGGAGAAACGGCCTCCTTGATCTGAATGGTGTTCTGTTATTGTACTTCTGTGCTAATCACAGTTTGTACATAAAAAACACTATGTTCAAGCATAAGGTGTCCATCAGTGCACATGGCACCAGGATACCCTAGGGCGGAGGTCAATTTATTTATTATTTATTTATTGCCACATCAGCAACTTATGGCTATTTCATGGAAAAATGGATAAACATAAAAATATTACATGATAAAAACTAATTTGTATTACAATAAAAAGTTACTTAGACAAATATATAAAATATAAAAATAAAATTCACACAAAAATATACTCAAAGTTAAATATGATTTTTCAGCTAAATTTTCATAAATAATTTAAGATTCTTCCTGGTGGTACCATTTTAAAAATGTCCATCAAAGCACTCTCCTTATAAAAAAATGTGTCCAATTGTATTCAAACTTCCACATTCCAACAAATTATGTTTCATGGTAAGAGTAGCCTGGCAGTAATTACATTTAGGTGGTGCTTCGTTATTGAGTAAATACAAATGAGTCAATCTAGAATGTCCAATTCGACATCTAGTATAGACAATTTGATTATGCCTGGTCTCAAAATTATGATTTCCTAAATGTCTTTCATTTATTTTCAGGTTAATTTCATGTAATTTATTATTGATGCGGTTGTCCCATTCTCTTTGCCATGCTTCGTTTTTTGTACAAATTAATTGTGGGTTTCAAGTCCTCAGGAGGAATTAAACATTCTGTCACTTTTAAGAAGATAGCCTGTTTTGCAGCTTCATCTGCCAGTTCATTTCCATGTAGTCCCATATGGCCTGGAATCCAACAAGATAATGTTGAACTTCTTATTTTCTAGCGTTGTCATAGGGCGGCAGTCAATGATTGACTTTGTGGTTGTATCATCTGACTTGTACTCGGTGGTGGTCACCGGAAGTAAGGGATGCCGTCAAGCTGAAGAAGAAGTCCTACAGGCTTGGTTGGCTTGCAGGACTCCTGAGGCAGCTGATGGGTACCAACGGGCCAAGCGTGCTGCAGCCTAGGCGGTTGCGGAAGCAAAAACTTGGGCCTGGGAAGAGTTCAGAAGGACCATGGAGGAAGACTATCGGTTGGCCCCAAAGAGATTCTGGCAAACCGCCTGGCGCCATAGGAGGGGAAAGTAGCTCCACATCGACACTGTTTACAACGAAAGTAGGGAGCTGTTGACCTCGACTGGGGATGTGTTTGGACGGTGGAAGGAATACTTTGAGGGTCTTCTTAACCCCACCGACATGTCTTTCATTGAGAAAGCAGAGACTGGGCATGCATCACACAAGCTGAGGTCACTGAGGTAGCTTGCAAGCTCCGCAGTGGCAAAGCAGCAGGGGTGGATGAAATTTACCATGTGCATCTTCGGTCTCTGGATATCGTGGGGCTGTCTTGAGTGACGCATCTCTACAATATTGCCTGAAGGTCTGGAAAGTACCTCTGGACTGGGCAACTGGGGTGGTGGTTCCCATTTTTAAAAAGGGGAACCAGAAGGTGTGCTCCAACTAAAGGGGGATCCCAATGCTCAGCTTCTCTGGGAAAGTCTATGCCAGAGTACTGTAGAGGAGGATCTGGCCGATGGCTGAATCTAGGATTAAGGAGGAACAATGCGGTTTTCATCCAGGCCGTGGTACACTGGACCAGTTCTATACCCTCACCAGGGTGCTCGAGGGTTCATGAGAGTATGCCCAACCAGTCCACATGCGTTTTGTGGACTTGGAAAAGGCATTCGACCGTGTCCCTCGTGGCATTCTGTGGAGGGTGCTCTGGGAGTATGGGGTCAGAAGCACTCTGTTAAGGGCTGTCTCGTCACTGTATGAGTCGGAGTTTGGTTTACATTACCGGCAATAAGTCAGTGCATGTTGCAGTGCATGTTGGACTCCGGCCGAGCTGCCCTTTGTCACTAATTCTGTTCATAATTTTTACGGACAGAATTTTAAAGTGCAGCCTTGGGCTGGAAGGGGTTCAGTTCGGGAACCACAGGATCTCATCTCTGTTATTCGCAGACGATGTTGTTCTATTGGCTTCATCGAACATGGACCTTTAGCATGCTCTTTGGCGATTTGCTGCTGAGTGTGACACAGCTGGGATGAGAATCAGCACCTCCAAGTCTGAGGCCATGGTGCTCCACAGAAAAAAGATTGCTTGCCATCTCTAGGTCGGAAGAAAGCCCTTTAGTTCACGAGTGGGGGAAGGATGGAACATGGTATTGACAGGCGGATTGGTGCAGTGGCAGCAGTAATGCAGACGATGTACCGGTCCGTTGTGGTAAAGAAGAAGCTAAGCCAAAAGGCAAAGCTCTCGATTTACCGTTCAATCTACATTTCTACTCTCCCCTATGGTCATGAGCTTTGGGTCATGACCGAAAGGACATGATCTCGGATACAAGCAACCCAAATGAGTTTCCTTTTCAGGGTGGCAGGGCGCACCCTTATAGATAGGGTGAAGAACTCTGTCACCCGGGAGGAGCTCGGAGTAGAGCCACTGCTCCTCCACATTGAGAGAAGTCAGCTGAGATTGCTCAGGCATCTATTTCGAATGCCTCCTGTATGCCTACCTAGGGAGGTGTTCCAGGCATGTGCCACCAGGAGGAGGCCTTGGGGAAGACCAGGACACTCTGAAGGGACTATGTCTCTTGGCTGGCCTGGGAACGCCTTGGGATCCCCTCAGAGGAGCTGGAAGAAGTATCTGGGGAGAGGCAAGTCTCTCCTAAGACTGCTGCCCCCGCAACCCGGCCCCGGAAAAGTAGTTGAAAATTAATGAATGAATAAACGGCTTTATTGGTTATAGAAACAAATGTGTAAAAAACAAAAAATATATATACTTGTTGTAGAAACCGTGATACATTACCACTGAAAATATGAAGCCGAGTGACCAATTTTACCCTTATCAGTAATAAATGTTTCAAGATCATCATGTCAGAATGATTTCTGAATGATCACGTGGCACTGCACAGTGGAATAATGATGCAGAAAAAAAATGCTTTAAATCAGTCATAAATTACCTATATATATGGACTATATATGGACATTATTTTAAGATGAAATAATATTATATATAAACATCTGCTGGATATAAAAATATAAACATATGCTGGATAAGTTCCTTCTGGTTCATTCTGCTGTGGCAACCCCTAAATAATAATAGGACTAAGCCAAAGGAAAATTAATAAACGAATATGTCATATTACTGTTATATAGTATTATTAAAAAATGTAGCCTTGCTGAGCAGAACACACTTCTTTCAAAAATAGAAAAAAAACTTCCACAAATGGCCTGATATGGATTTTATAAAAAGAGGAAAACCCAAACTCCTAATATAAATTCAGAGGTCCTAGTAAGCAGCGTGTCCTTATAATTCAATTATCGCCAAAAATATATTAAATGTATTATTTTCAGCCAAACCTGATTATCTGAGAATCCCATTACTGCAATCTTTTTGTCCTCATTTTTCTCAATAACTTTCATTCCCAGCAGGCCAGACCAATAATGAACAGAACGCTGCAGATCAGACACTGCCAGAGAGACTTTCTGGACAGGATCTATTACCAGGAAAAGAAGCAATCAGTTAAGAGACGGTTCATAATGGCACACTGTAACCTCTTTTATTTAAACATTTAATAAAGGAAGCTCTCACATCCCTATTCTGACACACTAGTTATTATTTCAGCAGCGAATAATAACTATGAGCAATTCCATGCAAATGTCAACCTTGCCATGAAAAAGTTTTTGCCAAAATAGAGAAACCGTTTCTGCGTTTTTTGTGTAGGCTTGTATTTTACAGTGCTTTAAAAATTCTCAAAAATGTCTCTGTCAGTGTTTTCAAACAACTTTATTTGATTTGACCAATTTTACCCTTAACAGTAATAAATGTTTCAAGATCATCATGTCAGAATGATTTCTGAATGATCACGTGGCACTGCACATTGGAATAATGATGCAGAAAAAATGCTTTAAATCAGTCATAAATTACCTATATATGGACTCCATTATTTTAAGATGAAATAATATTTCATAGGGCGACACAGTGGCTCAGTGGCTAACTGATTGTCTCTGTCAATGTTTTCAAACAACTATATTTGATTTACAAAAATCACACAAGTGGCAATTTCACATCTGTCACATCCATAACGGAAAAGTGTCACACCCATAACAAAGCTTTTTTTCCTTATAAATGGTAAAATGTAAAATGAAATAAAATCTGTCATGTTTGCTCTATAGAGAGCTGACTCTTATCCTGTTGATTAGCATAGTTTCTTTTGGGTTGTGCAGTTTAAATCACAGAATTTCTACAAAGTATGTTGTATTACTGTAAACTCTCAGACTTTTTTCATCACATTCATAACACATGTTTATGTTCCTCATTTACAATATAAAAAATATTTACAGATTGATATTTTTCTGCTTCCACAACTCTGTGGTTAGTTGTTTTGAAAAATATAAACCGATGTTTCAATATGATGTTAACATATACTTCCTCTGTCAATTTATGTTTTGAGATTATACGGCAAATGTCACATCCATAACACTGGAATTGCTCATATCCAATTGTTAATAACATATTTTTTGTGCAAATACCCACCAGAGTTTGGCTGTTCCTTGTCTATAAGGTAAAAGCGGTATCCTCCTGGAGCCTCAGTCATGTAGAGACAATCTTCAACTTGAATGAGAGGCCAGTTTAACCTCTTAGCATTACTGACAGCCTGAGCCGACTGTAGAGTGAGACCCTAACAGTGAAGAGAAAAACACAGCTTTAGTTTTATTAGAGTCTCATGTAACAGAATTTTGTTTACAGTAAAAGTCTGAGTGCTAGTGAATTCTAGGCCACAAATGAAATGAACATACATTTGTAAAAAAAAAATAAATAAATAAACAAATGGTGTTTATTCATTTTATTTTCGGCTTAGTCCCTTTATTTATCTGGGGTCACCACAGTGGAATAAACCACCAACTTATCCAGCATATATTTTTCACTGCGGATGCCCTTCCAGCTGCAACCCATCACTGGGAAACATCCATACACATTCATTCACACAAATACACTACAGACAATTTAGCCTACCCAGTTCACCTATAGCACATGTCTTTGGACTGTTGGGGGAACCAGAGCACCCGGAGGAAACCCACGCGAACATGGGGAGAACATGCAATCTCCACACAGAAATGCCAACTGACCCAGCCGAGGCTTAAACCAGCGACCTTCTTGCTGTGAGGCGATCGTGCTACCCACTGTGCCACCAAATAAATGGTGTTATTAAAATAAAATAATATAGTATATTAATTAAATAATTATATTAATTAAATAAGTATATTTTTGCTCTCTGGATCATGCTGGATAACATGATCATCATAAGTTGTCAATTCAATGATCATAAATGAAGAGACCATTTATGTTTCTGTATTAAATTTAAATACATCAAAGAAATGTTTTACAAATTTTTTTCATTGGGGCCCAAGAATTTATATTTATATTTGTATTTATGTCATGATTTTGCATACACATAAAGCATATTAAGTGAAAGTACAGTGTCTACTTTCTAAAATGCACTTATCGAAAGAAAAATTATTAAATTATTCTTAAAATAATAATCGTCGTTCAACATAAACAATGAAAGATAGCGACAAATTATCAAGATTTAAAATGACAATTAATTTGTATTTTGGTAACAAATATATCTGACAAGAACTTTTGTTATACAGTATAAACCACTGTTACAATGAATGACTGTTTAATAGATGTATTCTGAATATTATTAGCATTAAAAAATAAATGGTACAATCTGATGTACAAAAGAATTGAACCAGTATTTCACATGGTATTATATGTTTGATTTTAGCATATGTGGAGGAGTATTTATGAATACATTTTATTCAATCATCTTAGATGTTAAAATTCTTAGATGTTAGTATGTAAGGCTTCAAATTTGAAATTTTTTATAGAAATATATAATTTACCAGGAAATCATTGCCAAGGCGATATTCACCCACTCCATAATTATAGGTCAACTCGGCAACAAAGTGGTCATCTTCTGGTCCAAAGCCCACCATGGTTTTACTCCATTTTCCATCATATGGACTGAAACCAACACAACAAATATATGCTATCAGTTCACCATATTTATTTATTAGATTTATTAGTCACATAAAAATTATTAAACTATTACTAACCCATTACATGTTGCTTTGCAGCCCTCCTCAAATTCTTCATGGCGCAGAATCTACAAATTATATATATTTATTATAGTTTACACATCTAAAGTTTGAGTCTAAACATAAATATGTGGAAATTATATGCGACGGGTCAAAATCTGCACTCGCCAGTAACACAACCATCAACAAGATGGTAACGTTGACAGCTCTTTTACCTCCATTCCTAAGACATCCCGGTAAAAAGTGGCTGTCCTGGTCCTGTCTCCGACTTTAAAAACGAAATGCAATGCTCGTCTAAGTGCCATCACTCGTGAAGTTTCCCACTATAAACGCAATGATCACACACACTCTGTGTCGATACACAGGACTAGCCATCGACTGCTCTGCTATCGTATCGACAGCCCAGACTAACGTGAAACCAAAATAATAGTTTCATGTTTACCTGCATTTTTGCAGTGCCCTCATGCAGCCATATTAGGGCTTTATTTTATATAATGTACTGCAAGTGAACATTAATTTTAAATTACATTATGACTAACATTTTGGTTAGTTCTCACACTGACTCTTTTGGTAGTGAAGAGATGAATCACTCGACTCGATTCGGTTTATCTGACCTGTTTGTTCCGAAGAGTCGGATCCAACATCAGCTGTCCCGATTGTAGATAGGATTTTCTTTTAAAAACACCATATACCTCCATTTTAGGTTATTTATTAAAATAAACTACGAAATACAATATCCACAAAAGTATCAAAGTAAAATACTGTATTTTTGTTTTTTTTAAAAATACTACTACAACATACTTCTACAACATGAACCTTTGCAAACCTTCCATGAATAGGCCTATTCGATCAATTCCTTCACTGTTAAACGTGAAGTAAACTATATTTGATAAAGCTATTCTCTGAGCAAGTTTTAACAGATTCTCTGCCACCTCGTTCACTATTCTTACTGTACATGAGTAGCTAGATTTCTGTACATTTTTTACTGGTTTTATTTCATTTTGTATATTTTTTATACAGATTTTATACAGAAAGCCCTGTTCAATGCAAATAGTACTATATCTGTTGTTTATGTTTTCACCCATTGTGTGGGCAGTAAAATTGACATAATCTCTGTACAATGATTATTCAAACTCTTAACATTCTTATATTTTAAAAGGGTGATATATAAAGGGTTAATAATTTTTTTTCACAGATTTTTTCTGAAATCTAGTTTTTTGGAATTTAACTCTTCAATAGGCCTGCTCAATGTAATACAGGATTTCATGAGGCGTCTTACGCATCCAAAAGCCACCGCATTGCATTCATTGCGTTTCGTCTTCATCTTCTGAGGTGCAACTCATTAGAGAAGAAAAAACACATTCTTCCAACGCATGAAATTACAGCTTCCACCCATTGTTTGGTCAGTAAAATGATATAATCTGTCTACAATGATTATTCAACCTCTTAACATTCTTACATTTTGAAAGGGTGATATATAAAGGGTTATTATTATTTTATTTTTTTTACAGAACTTTTCTTAAATCTTTTATGGAATTGAACTTTTTTTTAATAGGCATACTCAATATAATACATGATTTCTGAAAACTAAAAACTCCAGTTTTAGTAATTTTTATATAATTTATTCATTGTGCAACATAAAAAACTTGATACCCTAAAATGACTAAAAATGAAGTTAGCATTTTTTGCAAATAAACTCTTCATATCCTGCTGATATAACCTGATTTGGGTGTTTTTGACTAGTCTGTAGACTGGATTGCTGTATTATTAAAATTTGTGTTTTATATATTGTCCCACTCTGACATCTTAGGCAGACATCTTTCCTCTTTATTAACTATACTACTGACAGTTTAAACAGCCAGTGAATTATTATAGGTAGCACCATGCTGTGATGCATAATTTCCTTCCACCCTCCAAGCCTTATCCACCTTCTTTAATATAAATCGAATAATTCTGTTCTGATCTCAAGCCTTGGCAAATAACTGAGAAAGCGCAAATCAGAGGCCGCATTTTTATGATGTCATCATGTAGACTTCTTGCAAAGTATTTTACAGAATTTTAAACATACAAAAATACAAGACACTAAAGTATTAGTGTCAAGCAATAAAGTATGATACAAAATATTAAGCCATTTTATAAACCCTATCAAATACAAATTACAAAACACTATTTTGTATTTAAAATACATTTGAAATACATCATTAAAACTGCCCATCCCTGTTAGTAGTAGTTTGTAGTAGTAGTAGTAGTAGTAGTAGTAGTAGTAATAATAATAATAATAATAATAATAATAATAATTAATAATAACTAGTAATTAGTAATTAATATTTAACAATAATTAATAATAATAATAATAATATTACTGAAATGCATTTTTATATATAATTTTAATAGATGGGTGTATTTTGAGACAAGCAATCTGTTATGATTATATGCTGCTTATAACAAAATGTTTAAGCGGACAATCAAAAATGTGTACTAATTTTATACTTTTTCTGCAAAAGATAAAAAAGCAAATGCAAGAAATCCCAGTGTCCTTTTGCTGTTATGTAGCAAAGCCCAATAAATTGCTACGGATGAACAGGTTTGAACATCTCTCACAAGAACGGACTGATTTGATTCAAAGGTTCGACTCAAAAGAACAATTCATTCACGAATCGATACATCACTAGTTCGTTCCGGTTCGTTCCCACGGTGACGCAGAAGATGACAACAAAGATGGCGGCGCTCATATACAACGTGAGTCGAGGATTTGTGATGTTAGGAGAGCGTAGTTTATTACCGAGAGGACGTTACCAGATCTTGGTTAATTCGAAGCGATTTCTCAGAGGCCTCCGGCGGAGACCCGTGGCTGTATTTTACCCGGATGGTGAACGAGAGACATTAATAAAATCAAAAAGAGCAACTGATATAACGAGCCAGGGGTTCACACGGAAGGGCAAAACCAGAGAGGACGTCACAGAGAGAGCTGCTTACAAAAAGTGCAGCGGTTATGTGTCTGAACGCGCAGAAGAGTCTCCTCAGATTAATAAACTCAAACTTGCAGGGCTGCGGTTTGAAAAGGCCCCTGTTGGAGACAACAGACTCGCGTGAGTACTAAAGTTATTGGAAAACACCACCATTTCATCAGAATGTGCGGTTTTAAATGGCAAAATACGTAGTAATAATAATCATCATTATTTAGTTGATCCTTGTAAAAAAATCATAATCTTCTCTGCTTTCACAGACATCGATTTCTTTACCAGCATCAGCCCTGATCCTCGCTACCAAAAATGCATAATTTTTAATAGATTTTATCCCTTTAACAGTTTGTGTAGTGTCTGTTTTTTTTAATGAAAATATAATATTATATATTTTTTGTAATTATAACAGTAATATTCTATACACCAAAGGCAATTGAGATATTTCTTTCTTTTTCCCCAAATTATTACATTCTTGGTCTTGGATTAGTCATTGATCAGAAACAGCAGCATTTATTTTGTTGCATTATTCAATTACAGTGTCACATGACATAAATGAAGCTTCTCTCACTCTTACTCAATTCATTCATTCATTCATTTTCTTTTCGGCTTAGTCCCTTTATTAATCAGGGTCGCCACAGCGGAATCAACCGCCAACTTATCCAGCATGTTTTACACAGCGGATACCCTTACAGCTGCAACCCATCACTGGGAAACACCCATACACACAATTTAGTTTACCCAGTTCACCTATAGCGCATGTATTTGGACTGTGGGGGAAACCGGAGCACCTGGAGAAAACCATAGCAGTAAAGTTGGTTTTATATTCACACATTCAGACTTTCTCCTTGATAATAAAATTTAGGAAATGTATTGTTTGCTAATTCTAAATAATGAAATTATATTAGCAGCCAATGACTCAAAGTACAGCATTGTTTACAGGCAATTAAATGGTGCTAATGTTGTTTTGAGGTAATTCTTAGATGTGATTTCAGACTGAATATTCAAAGTACCGTGGTAAACAATATAGGGAGTGTGTCACTGAACGAATGTGTGAATATAAACACAATATATAAAGATGAGAAAACCCACTCGAACATGGGGAAAACATGCAAACTTCACATAGAAATGCCAACTGATCCAGCCGAGGCTTGAACCAGCGACCTTCTTGCAGTGAGGCGACATCGCTACCCACTGCGCCACGGCACCGCCTTCACTCAATTCAATAATTGCGTTTATTGGCATGACAAAAGCTACAAATGTATTGTCACATCGTTTATAAAGTTTACATTAAAAAAGAACTTAGTAAACACAGAGCAAATGTTCATCTTTCATTGTTTTCACAAAAGCAGAGTCAAAATATTGCAAATTGAATTTTTTTTTTACCAAAATCTTATATTAATTATAGTTATTAATATCAATTAATTATTCATATAAATTAATAATATCACTTTATTTTGATGGTCCCTTTAACACATTTGATTGAATTTAAGTTACATTGCATCTACATGCCAACTAATTCTCGTTAGATTATAAGTAGACTTTTAGGTTAGGGTTAGTGTAAGTTGACGTATTTGCAAAGTTTCTTATAGTCAGTTAAATGTCTGTTGAAGGAGCAGCATCAGCAGACAGTCTATTAATATTCAAAGGAGAAGTAATTGGCATATAGTTCCAATGCAACTTTTAGTCAACAAAATGTACAATAGGGACCATTAAAATAAAGTGTTACCAAATTAATTTCAGTAAAATACAAACAAAAATTGCATGTTGTTATTTGCATTATTACAGTCAAAATAATCACAAAACTGAAACGAACAACAAAAAAAAATGTCTACAACAGTTATCAATAGGAGCACCATCCATATATGGGCGTCTTTTAGAGCTGAATTGAGTCACTGATTGTGTCCTGCACAAAAATGTTTAGCATTTGGAAAAAAAACTAAAACATGCTTATTTTTTTTTACAACAGTTCGCCACTAAGGTTTGCCATTTTTAAGGATCTGTAATCTGTTTTCTCATTTGTTGATTATTTATTTGTAGCTGAATAATGGCCAAATGACTCATGTATGTTTCCCATAAAAGTTGTCGCCACAGCTCTCAAATATAAATCCTTATAATAGCATTATCAAAGATTAAAGGGGTGGTCCACAGCGTATTTTAAGGCTTGGTTGTGTTCATAAGATGCAAAACAATGTGTGCTCATGCTTCATTTGTAAAAAATAACACAAATTTTTTCATGTATTTTACTTTGATTATATACAGCTACTCAGCTAACATGAAAAGGACTGTCATATTTCCTAGTTCCTCTGAAGACCCGCCCTCAAGAGGCTCTGATTGGTCAGCTAACATAATGTTCTGTGATTCGCAGAGCAGCTCCACATCACCAAGAAGCCTCTCTGTTATAACATTACAGCGGCTCTGGCCACACAGTGTGTGTAACCTGAAGGTTTATGATAGGGGTGAAATGGATCACTATTGATCCGTGATCCGTATGGATCACAACTCACGGTTCGAAACGCACGTGACCAGCGGATTAATCATATATTTTGAATTTGTTGGTTAATCTAACATTTATAGCCATTGCAGAGAGATCTCCTCCCGCATCATTCAAATCACGTGCATGAAAGCATTTTGGCTTTCCCTGTAAGATATAATGATGACGGGAAAAGTTGTGGTGGGACCTACCTAAATGCTTTCTTAGACTATTAATTTAATGTGTTTTCTGTTACTGCTTGTTTAGCCTGCATCAGTGTAAAGCTGCACAATTAAACATTAAAAGATTGTGATCTCAGTTCAAACCCGTGAACGATAAATGATAATGATTTGAATATGTTTATTAATCCTTCACAGTGCTGCATTCAAATCTGTATCGAGAGAGATGCATTGAGAGATCTGCATCAGTGAGTTACAAACAATAAAATGACACATGAGTGCTGGGAGAACAGTTTATAGTTCAGATATAAACACTGATGTTTATGATAAAGATTAAAATCACAGTTTAATAAAACATGACGCTGGTAAATTTGACGCTGGTAAAAGCAATTACATTGTGTAACCAACAGATGGCGACAAACAACCATCAAAATTATGTCACTGAATAGGTTTTCAAAAATAATACACCTACAGTATAATAAAACATGAAGTTTTAAGTGTGAATTGTTGAATCATTAATTGAAGATGAAAATGATCTGTTGTACAGGATGTTATAGATGAAACACTTCTACACTTAGCATTATCAGCAACAGTAGCAAAGATCATATTTCATATTGAATACTTTTTTTTTCAGCTGGTTCTTTCTTGATTTTTTTTTAACATTACAGGTTCTAAGTTCTGTTTGTTAAAAGCAATGTTTCTTGCAGTAATATTTTTATATAAATGGTAAGCAAATGACATTTGTCTCCTCACTTTTTTGCTGATCTGAAAAATGGTCCGATCTGTGACTAAAAAAATCATAGTGTGATCCGAACTGCAGATTTGTGATCCGTTACACCACTAGTTTATGACATCATTAACCCAAACTTCGTTCGCGCTAACCTAACGCCCCATTCACACGGGGCATCAGCTTTAACGCTTCCCATTCACTTTGAATGGGTGACGTCAGGCGTTGCCGAACTGCATTGTGGATCCGTCGGCGCCACTTCAGTGGTGTTGCTCGCTGCAAAAGTTGGGACTTGCTCAACTTTTCAACAATGACGGAAGTGTCAGCCAATAAGATCGCTGTATGCAAATGCATCAGCTCAGACAGTGGCCTATTGCTGACTAATTTCATTGGCTGACGCTGCTATGACGATTGCGTCAGCCTCAGCTTCAGACATGCCCTCTGTCAAGCGTTGACGCTGAAGCCCCGTGTGAATGGGGCGTAACTCTGTAAAAGCCAATGTCTCCCTTTGCATTGAACTTTGAGCATCTTACATTCAGAGATGATGTTTATGTTCACACAGCTACATTACACATCAACTAAAGTTTAAAATATGATACCGTAGTAGACCACCCCTTTAAAGTAAATACATGTTTGTTTGTTTTTTGTATTGTAAAAACAACATCATCAGTGTGCCGTTCTCCCTTTAGGAGGGTGTCCAGCGTGGCCCGCTCCAGAGCGTTTCGGGATAAGGAGGGTAAGGTGCTGCTGGAGGGCCGCCGTCTAATCTGTGACGCTCTCTCAGCTGGAGCGTCTCCTCAGATGATCTTCTTCAGTTTGCTGGAGCGACTGCAGGAGCTTCCTCTGGACAAACTACAGCAAGCCAAACTCATCAAGGTCAAATATGAAGACATCAAGATGTGGTCTGACCTGGTCACACCTCAGGGTCTTATTGGTCAGTTGCTGAAGATGGTTTAGAAATGTAGTATACATTTAAACAGTTGAAAAAAAAAAGAAAATCATTGTTTCTCTTAAATTGACAGCTATATTCTCAAAACCTGATGCCTTCCGCCTGACATTTCCAAAGGACACACGTCTTCAGTCTGTCCCTTTGTTCCTGATATGTGACAATGTACAAGATGCTGGGAATCTGGGAACTATTCTACGATGTGCAGCAGCAGCAGGCTGTGACCGTGTTCTGCTATCTAAAGGTGTGTTTTACAAGAGTTTTTATTGAAAAACAAACCAGTGATGTATCATTTGGAACAAAATCAGACCAAAATGTATTTTTTTTTAGAAATTTGAAACAGCTTGCCAAAGTCAACCCTACTAAATTAGTTGCGTTGGCTGGTAAAGAAGTTCAAGATACACTACCACTGGTCTGTGGTGGTGATCAGTTTATAAATTACAGGAGGGTTTGGGGGAGTAGGGGGTCTGACCCACCTAACCTAATAAACCTTTGATCCCCCCTGAAGGACACCAAAACAAAATGTGTGTTTCCATTGTTTAAACCAGGGGTCTCAAACTGGCAGGGGCTATTCCAGTGACTGACAATTCATAGAATCAGAATCAGTTTTATTGCCAAGTGTGTTTCACACACACAAGGAATTTGTTTTGGCAACAGAAGCTTCCAGTGTTCATAAAGTGACAAGAGACAACACAAAATTAAATATGAGAAAAGAAAAAAGCGATAAACATTAAACAGAGATGCAGTAAGTCAAAAATATCTGGATGTTTTGAGTTGTATGTACAGATTGTTGTGAATATACAGGTTATAAGGTGCTGTGTACCAATGCGAATGGAGAAAGTATTGCATTGTATATTGTTATAAGGTGCTGTGTACAAGTGCGTATGAGAAAGTATTGTACGTTTATTGCACAGTAGGAGAATATTTAACTGTTCATGAGGTAGATGGCCTGAGGAAAGAAACTTCCTGTGTCTGGCTGTTTTTGTGCTTGGTGCTCTGTAGCGCCGACCAGACGGTAACAG
>CAIGQZ010000379.1:1499481-1513549 GCA_903798205.1 Danio tinwini | reverse complement strand
CACACACACACACACACACACACACACACACACACACACACACACACACACACACACACCAAAATTCTGAACGGTGGTGAGAAAATGTAAGCGAGAAGGGGAACAGGAAAAGAAAGAGGTGGCTAATAATCTATTAATTACGGCTGCCGTCGCTCTCAACATGACTTCCACAAAGGTCATGAAGAGAAAACAGCAGATAAGAGTTATGAAAATGTTGGCTTTCCTCCAACTTGGCACACGGGCTTAAAAGACGAAGAGGTAATCAGGGAGATGAAAAAAAGCGAGGGAGGGAGAGAAGAGCGAGGAGAAGGGCACAGCTGTTTTGGCACTCTCTGGAGTTCAGGATTGTGCTACATGTGCTTGCCATTCAACTGCAGCTCTTTTTATTTACTGCATTACATGTCAGTGATTGCAGGCCGCCCTCCTGCAGGATTGTTTTACACAAATATACAGAAACAGATGGCACATCACACTTGTGTGTGAAAGCGAGCAAACATTCAGATTGTCCTTTTATTTTTCACTGTCTGGTATTTTACCTTGCTTGCGTTTATTATTTTTTTATCGTAGTGTTTCTTATTCGTTTTTGTCTCTTTTTTTTAGTTGCTTCCAATGTTTTGGCTTGTTATATTTTTGTTTGCTGAGTTGCTTTTCTGTTTTGCTCAGTTTGCGTTTTTGTTGCTGTTTCATCAAGTCTTGTTTTGTCACATATTTGTTTGTTTTGTTTGTGTTGTTTTTAGTTTAGTTTAGTTTTCTTTTTGCTTTGCTCCCAGTGTTTTGGCTTATCATATTTTTGTTTGCCAAGTTCTTTTCCTTTGTTTTTCTGTTTTGTTCAGTTTGTGTTTTTATTGTTGTTTCATCAAGTCTTGTTTTGTCGTTTATTTGTTTTCTTTGTTTTCTTTGTGTTTTTAGTGTAATTTTTATCTTGTCTTGTGTGTATTTTGTTTATTTTGTTGTACTTTATCTTGCTTGTGTTTTTGTTTTTTGTTTATTTCATCATTGTGTTTCTTATTTGTTTTTGTCTTCCTTTGCGTTGTTTCCGGTGGTTTGGCTTGTCAGATTTTTGTTTGCAGATTTCTTTTCTTTTGTTTTACCGTTTTGTTCAGTTTGTGTTTTTATTGTGGTTTCATCAAGTTTTAATTAAGTTTTTTTGTATTGTTATTAGTTAGGTGTTTGATTTTTTATTGTTGCTTCATCAAGTCTTGTTTGGTAGTTTATTTGTTTTCTTTGTTTTGTTTGTATTGTTTTTAGCTTAGTTTATGATTTGTCTTGTGTTTGTTTTGACTATTTTGCTGTGTTTTACTGTCCTTGCATTTTTATTAGCTTTTTCATTGTATTTGTTTTTGTCTTTTTTTTTTGCTTTGCTTCCAGTGTTTGGCTTGTCAAATTTTAGTTTTTGTTGTCGTTTCATCAAGTCTTGTTTTGCAAGTTTTGTTTTTTATTTCTTTTGGTTGTACTGTTTACAGTTTAGCCTTTTGGCTTGTGGTTGTTTTGTCCATTTAGTTTTTTTTACATTACTTCGCATTTTTGTTTGTTTTTATGTTATCTTTGTTTTTCTTAGTTGTTTTTGTCTTCTTTTTGAGTTGTTCCCAGTGTTTTGGCTTGTCATTTTTGTTTGTGGCTTTCTTTTCTTTCGTTTTACTGTTTTAATTTGCGTTTTATTGTTGTTTCATCGAATCTTATTTATTTGTTTTCTTTGTTTAGTCTCTGTTGCTTTTAGTTTAGTTTTTTATTTGTCTTGTGCTTGTTTTGTTGTATTTTACCTTGCTTGCATTTTTGTTTAGTTTTTACTTTATCGCTGTGTTTCTTGTTTGTTTTTGTCTTCTTTTTGTATTGCTTCCAATGATTTGGATTGTTATAATTTTGTGTGCTGACTTCTTTTTTTTAACCGTTTTGTTCAGTTTGTGTTTTTATTGTTGTTTCACCAAGTCTTGTTTTGCCGGATTTGTTTTGTTGTTTGTTATTTTGTTGTTTTGTCTTTTTCTTTGCAGTTAAATTGACTTTTGCAGTAATTTGTTTTTCAATAAAGAGGTACCATTAACCAGCATTCTTCAAAATATCTTCATTCATGTTCAACAGAAGAAAGAAACTCATGAAGATTTAAAACCACATGAGGAAGAGTAAATGAGGTCACTTAAATATTTGGGTGTTCTATCCCCTTTAATGGAACAGTTCATGCAAAAATAAAAAGGGAAATCTGGCATTATTTATTCACTTTCATGTTGCTGCAAACCCCTATGACCTTTTCTTTTTCAAAAGGTTGAATTTTGAATAATGTTCTGTTTGCTCTTGCATTTCTGCATGAAAATAAATGGGCACCAGAGCTTTCAAGTTTTGAAAATGATTTTGAAAAACACCATAAAGGTATTCTATCCAGCCTTCCAGTCTGTTTACTAAAGGGACATTCGTATCTAAACCACTTGAAAATACTTACTTCAATGCCTTAAAAGAGTGATATAAATAAACATCAAATTCAATATAAAGTATGTTCAAAATATGTTCTACGTACAGGCAGCACAATATCAATGCAAGATGCTAAATTGTATGTTAAACATTTCCCCCTGATATAATGAACAGGTATACAGAACAGTTTTATGTGGATTAATGCATTAAGAAAGTGAAGTAGAAAGACCATGTTCAGTAAACAGATTGGTAACGGGATAGTTATTCCAAATATGAAAACGTCCTCATTGTTTACTCTCACTGAAGTGGTTAACTCTCATTCGAAGAGTTTCTTTCTGCTTTTGAATACAAAAGAAGACATTTGAAGAATGAAGAAACCAGCAGCCACTGACATCCATAGGAACAAAAATACTATGGAAGTCAATGGCTGTTTGTTACGCACATTCTTTAAAATATCTACTTTTATGTTCAACAGAAGAAATGAACTCAAAGAGGTTTTGTGGCGATGAATAAGTGGAGGATGAGTTATTAATGATAAAATGTTCATTTTTAAATTATAGAATAGATTAAATGGAAAATATAATGCAAGATATATAAATGTTTTTAAACTTTAGGCTTTTAAGTGTGTTATTTTTGTCACTTGTAAGATGTTTATATTATTTTTTCAATACTCCCTTTTTTGTATTGTTTTACTGTGTTTTTTCTGATGTAAAGTACAGTTAAGGGCACTATAGAAAAAAAAATCATGTCGCTTTCTTTCCAACAGTTTTCTATAGAAGAAAAACAAAATGCACCGCATTTATATTCTAGGTTCATCTGTTTGCCTGTAACTACAATACGTTTTAAAGAAACTGTTCGCCAAATTTGGCTTTCATATATTATGAATTAAGCCACATGAAGCATTTTTTTCAGATAAGTGCACTAAACTCTAGAAAGATAAGGGAATTTCTAGGCGTAGTACTTTATGCTGCACAGTCATTAATCTTGATTTATCCAAACAATTAGCTTGTGTGCTGCTGTTTCTGGCCAAGTTGGAGAGAACTGAGACTCTGGGACCAATCCATGACACTTTTGAATCTTTTTAAAACTTTATAGTTCCCTGCCATCTTATGAACTAGCACAAGTAGGACATTTTTCTATATTTATTCTTTGGAGGTCTCAAAAAAGACAGACATTAGCACAACGTTTGAGTTAATAGTTAGTAGGTAGTTTTAAAGGGATAGTTCACCCAAAAAAGAAAATTTACTCACCCTCCAGGTTTTTTTTTTTTAAGTTGAACACAAAAGGAGATATTTTGAAGAATGCTGGAAACCTGTAACCATTGATGTCCATAGTTGGGAAAACAAATACTATGAAAGTCAATGGTTACAGGTTTCCAGCATTCTTCAAAATATTTCTTTTCAACAGAAGTCAAAACTTAAACAGTGTTGAAAAGGTAAAAGGTGAGTAAATGATGACAGAATGTTCAGTTTTGGTTGAACTTTGCCTTTAAATGTATGGCTACGCACATGGAAGAGAAGATATAATGAACGTACCTCTCCGGCTACAAAAAAGAGCAGTGGCGTCTCCTCCTCCTTGGCTTTGTATTTGGCCATGATCTTCTCTGCGATTGGCTGGATGAGCTCCTTGGCCGGATCCAGCTCTCCTTCCTCCTCAGCATCTAAATGAAGGTTTAAAAGGGTGAGATGATGAGGGCAATAAAAGCGAGGTAATGGGTCAACAGGGTGAACATCATCTCCTCACCTACGAACAGCACCAGGCAGGGTCCTTCATGAAGCTGCACGGCGTTGGACTCGCTGAGCTCCAGCACGGGCCGCGGGTGCCACGGGAAGAGCCCACAGTCGGGGTCATTGAGAATCTCCACCCGACCCTGTCGCGTGATCATGTGGCCCTCTGTGTCCAGCAAAATCAGTGTAGGGATACCTGGAGATAACACAGTATAACAAAAAAAACCTGTTTTCTGATTTCCTACATACTGAAATGAAAGAATGAAAAGTCTTTTGTCATTTACTCACCCCCACTTTATTTAAACCTTAAGAGTTTCTTTCTTCTGTTAGAATATCATTTACAAAAAATGTTGGTAAACAGACAGATGATTTTGCCCATTGAGTTTCTGTCTTCTTTTGAAACGTTGGAAGATTATTTGAAAAATGTTGGTAATCAAACAGCTGATTTTGCCCATCGACTTCCATAGTTTTTTATTTTCCTCCTATGGAAGTCAACGGTTACTGTCAACTCTCTTGTTACAAACATTCTTTAAAATATCTTCTTTTTTGTTCGACAGAGGAAAGAAATGTGTTTTGGTTTGGAATAAAGTGAGGGATGAACTATCATTTTAATGTAAATAATGCTAGAATTAAAACAGCATACTATTCATAGTAATTGATTGTGGTCTAAACCAACCATTAAGTGTCAAAAATTAAATAAATAATGGGCTGTTCTAAAAATCTAATTGCCTTACATTTAAAGACAAACTATGATCTGTATTTCACAAAAATATAAAGCATCACAACTATTTCTTGTGGACTGTGTGACTAAACACTGGAATAATTATGCTGAAATTAAGAAAAGCTCCATTTAAAAAAAATGTTTTAACTGTTTTTTACTGTTTTTCTTCATTAAAGTTGAAGTAAAAAAAATTCACAGACAAAATGTATTTGGCAGTGTAGCATCATTTATGTTAGATATCAATTTTAAATGCTGAAGAGTTAACATTGTAAAATGTTGGTTCATGAAACTGTCGGTTCATATTCACTACTGTGTTAAATATAAGAGCTGTGTTGTGTAAAGTGTAATGTGCTACTGCATTTATGCTTAAACTATTTAAATCACTTCAAATAAATGACCAGATATTCAGACAATTTTTTTTGCTTCAATCTATAAAAATCTTATGTTATTAATTCACTTTCGTTCAGCTTACTCTCTGCTTTATCAGGAGTCGCTAAAGTGGAATGAACCGCTAATTACTCTGGCATACAACCTGGCACAGAGTACAACCCCCAGTGCTGGGAAACACCCACCCACTGTCAGTATCAACCCTTCCAACCCGAATTCCACACATTCCAGACCGGACAGGCCACCAGCCAGATCTTTCCTTCTCAGTGCGTCCACTCCCACAAGTGAAGAAAGCAAAATCAAAAAGTCTTTAGATGGTTAAAGGGACCCTATGATACCTGCTGCATACGTTTTATCAGAATTTTGCACATTTTATACACTTATTTTACACATTTTGTGAATCAGTCCGCTTAGCGCAGAGCCAGAGGAAGATGCGCACGGCGATTAGAGAGCAGATACACACGCGCTAGAGAAGCGCTTCTGCAGACCGCTGCTGTTGTGTTGCCGTTCAGTTACTGTAAACTCAAAGTTTCCCTATGCTGCATCACTGGTAAAATAATTATTACTAATGCGTTAAATGTGTGCTCGTAGTTGTGTAAATAATGCGTGTTTTTGATATATAAAGTTATTTGTTTTGTAAAGCAGCGTACGCGGCTTTCGGTTTAGTTTGTTACCTCATATTTAATTTGGATGTGATTCAAATGGCGCGAGACAGAACGTAGGCTCAAGCAACTTTGCCATGCTTGAAGCTTAGAGGTAGAATATAATTAAAGTAATTCTTCGTGTGCACAGACGAAGGAACCGCAAACTGTACCCGAGTCTGCTTGAAAACAGTGGCCGGTGCGCGGTTAACGCGAACTTCACAGTTCACTTATGTGATCTTATTCGTACCAGATCAAAGAAATACCGCACATATGAATTGGTAAGGCACTGTATGCATTTATGCATTTAATCACTCGTTTTTCTGACACACATAGCATAGGCTTACTGTAATGACGTGCAGCAGATCTAAGTTTAGATTTCCAAGATTTACAAATATGTCATCTGTACATGCAACTTCAAAATTGCAACTTGCAAAACTTTCAAAATGTATGAAATATTAAAATTAAACATATATGATATAGCCTATATTTATCAGGTCCAAGCAACATTTCCAGTTTTTGATAAAAGCTATACATTAATAGTTTACAAGTACGGCAGTTTTCCTTTTACTTTTTGAGAACAGTGCCGTTTTTAATTAACTATTCAAGAGTTCACACTTAGCTGATGATTGATTATAAAGCTTGTTTGGCATGCTGTCCCGGGAGAGAGCCCTGAGCTCATGAGATCCTCGAGCTCGGGGCTCCCTCCTGTTGCAAGGCGAGAGGGGAGATCGAGCTCAGGTAGATCTGGAGAACTCCCCCATCGTAGTGATTGAAGAGCAGATAGTAGTTCTCTTTAACGAGATAGGTACTAGATAGGGAGCAAGTCTATAGTGTTGGTTAATCAATAACTTAGGTTGCATGTTTTTAATCGGTGGGAGGAAACCGGAGTACCCGGGGGAAACCCACGTGAGCACAGGGAGAACGTGCAAACTCTGCACAGAAATGCCCGCTGGTTGGTAAAGCCTAGAACCATTGACATTCTTGCTGTGAGGCAACAGCGCTAAGCGCTGGGCCACCGTGTCACCCATCTAGGAAAGAGGAGGAGTAGGGGTGGATGGGGGGATTCTTCAAAAGCAAGAAACAGAAGAAACATTCTAGAAATTTACAGTCATTTAGAAATAGGTGTTTGAATCCCTATCACATCTTTCAGTGATTAATCTTTCAGCTCTGGTCTGTAAGTTGGAAAGTGGTGCTGAACAGTGGCTTTAAGGGTGACCAAAGGTGCTTCAGATGGCCTGTGGTCACACTGATCTCTCTTTCAGATTGAGATCAGCCTGCAGTATTACTGGCCTTATCAGACTCACACAGCGTCTTCAGGCTGGAGGTGGAGGACGGGGGAGTCAGTATCAACCCTTCCAACCCGAATTCCACACATTCCAGACCGGACAGGCCACCAGCCAGATCTTTCCTTCTCAGTGCGTCCACTCCCACAAGTGAAGAAAGCAAAATCAAAGAGTCTTTAGATGGTTAAAGGGACCCTATGATACCTGCTGCATACGTTTTATCAGAATTTTGCACATTTTATACACTTATTTTACACATTTTGTGACCCTTAAACATAGTTAGAGCTTATTAAGACTACATTTAGAGCAATTTTCCTTTGACTTAGGCAATTTTCTTTTTGACTTTAATACTTAAAATGTCTGGTGATGGTGCTGTAAATATATAGCTCTTATATTGTAACGTTAAGGTAATTATGTAAACCAATTGCTTGAAATATGACGCTATATGTTTTAATACTAATACTTTTTAAAATGTTAGAATATCATTTATGTCTTTAATAATATAGTTTTTAAGTATTGTATCTTTATTGTAATGTAAAATATCTTCTCAGGCTGGTACCTAGTCGGGGGCTATTTTCATGCGCTATTATATTGTATTATCATTGCACCTGCTGCAGGATACGCCAACAAAGTTCCTAGGAAATAATCACTTAAATAATAAAACAAAAAAGTGAAATGAACTCTTTTTTTTTATTATTCGAATGAGATGCTAACGGTCTAATCCAATTCAATGATCTATGCTAAGCTAATCTGAAAGTTCTCCCGCCAAAATACTGAGTGTTCCTTTTTTATTTTGATTTTTAAATAATATTTTATTAAGCAAAAATAGTCCCTAGTGAAGTATTTATTTTTTCCAAATGTAAAAAAAAAAAAACATTAGGTCTTTCAACCAGGACAGATTGGCGGGTCCTAAAGAAGAAATAAAATGATTCAGGATTTGAACATCGATTGCAGGTAACTGATGGACGAATCTTCATTTTGGGTTGAACTGTCCCTTTAAAAACCCCTGTCATTCTGTTCATTCCACTGAGTAAGAGAGTGCGATCCAGGCAGAGCGAGAGATGGAGAACAGTAATAGTAAATTAAACTTGATTATCCGCCCACATTCCTGAGCTCCTCCAGCTCAGTTTGCAGCTCCTGCAGGGTCAGGCTGAATCCAGCGTGACGTCCAGACACACGACATACCAGCAAACAAACGTACCTTGGATGCCATAGAGTCTGTTGAGTCGTGATCGTCTGGCCTCGTCTGAGTATGGCACAGCTAACCACGGCATCTCACTGAAATACTGCGTAAACGACTCCTCCGACCTAAAGAACAACACATTGCTACATGACTGCATTCGCAAAGTTTACAATAATCAAATAAGTAAATAATGTCGATATTATGTTTGAAGTTAGGAATACACCCTATATTGACTATTAAGTATATTGTAATTGGATCTACTTATGGATTCTCTGACCTGATTGGTCCACCAAATGATTGGCTTGTGGATATAAGGTAGAGCTGGGATCTTAGGAGCGCGGAGGCTTGGAGCAAGAGTCCCTTCTGCTAGCTTGTTATTGGGGTTTTTTGTTGTTGTGGTGAAATTGTTGTGAAAATGTCTGTGAATCCTTTTGTGAGAGGATTTGTTTAACCAAAACATGCAAGTTAACACCAAACCTGTTGTAAAGAATTTCATTCTTTATCTTTGTTCTAAAAAGATTGACTTATTTTGGACTTGTGGAGCTGCACATCGATGGATTTGCTCTTCAGTGTTTGGACTTTTAGCAGTGACAATTAAACCACACTGAACTGAACTAAACTGATCTTCAACTCTGAAAACTGGACTGACACAGTGTCAATCTACTAGAACTTCTATGTTAAGCTGCTTTGACATAATTGACATTGTAAAAGCGCTATAGAAATAAACATGACTTAAATTGAAAAACATTAATATTTATTTGTTTTTCAATTCATTGATAAATTTTTAGGGCTGCAACAACGAATCGATTACATTGATAAAAATCGATTACTAAAAGCGGTGGCTACGAATTTCATAAACGATTCATTGTGTCGCGCGACACGGCGACATTTGATTATATTAAAAAAAAAAAACACTTTAGTTGAGCGCGGAGCGGAGTCAGGGGTGCCGCTGACCGCCACGGGCCCTCTGACAACCTTTAACTGACAAAAGTGAAGTGGAAGGTCGGGGGGGGTGGAAGGTCGCGGGTCACTAATAACTGGTCTAATGTCCAAAGTGCTTGGGGGCGGTTGGTTCGCGGATGAAATTGAAGAGGGGGAGGGGGGGTCGCGGATGATTCAGCAAGCATGTGAATATGTTGAATTAAAACGAAAAACAATGTAAATAAATAAAAGGGATACATCTGTCATACAGCACTATTGTGGCTGAAGTGTGTCACGTGACAAACTTGATGTGTCGCCATGGAAGCATTAAAGGCTCATTTGCACTTCTGCGTCAAGCGCACGCGTATGCTACGGTGCAGCCTATGCGTGGAAGCATAGCCCCTCGCCATGGCTGATGGTGACGTTGACGCGCACCTCTCAAAAAATGTAACGCATACGCGTAGCGCAAGCTCTATGATTGGTTGGCTTGGTAGCGCTGATGAGTGTGGGCGGAGGTTTTTATTATTTCTTTTTGGAAGCTGTAGGGAGGTAGATGCCATTTTCACCTGTGTAAGAACTGAAAGGGAGTTAGTGTATTGTTTTGTATTTTGTTTTATTTTATTTATTAGTTTACTTAGATTTAAATATTGGTAGAAAGAATGTTTGGTTTGCTATGTTGGCCCTGACCCCTCCTTGACTTCTTTGCTTCCTGACGTTAAATAAACTAATTCTTTTTTTGACGCAAAGCTTGTTGTTTGAGTCAGTAGAAGGGAAAATCTTTATTCAAACCTCCACCACTTTTTCTTCCCAACCCTAGACAGGAGAGGCTGTAATAAATTGGGTTTAGCTCCATACTTGAGTTGTCTGTCAATATTATAGAACTTTTTTAATATATATTTCTTGCAATTTATGCATTTCTTCTTATGGTTAGATGTCTTTGGTAATGTTTAAATGTTTATATGTGTTAGGCAAAAGGTTTTTGGGTCACACTTTACAATACAATACAATATTTAATAAGAACTATATATGAACAATACTTGTGCAGCATATATTAATCATAATTCAACATTTACTAACGCATTATTAAAATCCAATGCTGTGCTTGTTAACATTAGTTAATGCACTGTAAGCTAACAAGAACCAAGAATAATAAACTTTATTTTCATCAATGTTAACAAACATTAATAAGCATTGTAATAAATGTATTGAGCATTGTTTGTTCATGTTAATAAATGCATGAAATAACATTAAAGGAGCTTTATTGCACAGTGCTTTTGTTTGTATATGAAAACTGTAATCGAGATGTGTGAAATTACACTGGAATGTAAAACGTTAGAGTCAAAATAAACCTACTGAGAATTGTGAATTGAAAGATATAAAGTTAGAACTACAAGAAATCAGAATCACAAGAAAGCCTATGAACTCAAAATAGCAAGAAATTATGTGAAAACTCTGGGAAATAAACCAAGAATTGAGAAATATTACATGAAATGAACTTCAAGGATTAAAGCCACAATTCTGGTGTCTATATCCATCTTTTTTTCTTTTAAGGCAATCTTCTAAAAGATTTGTAGCTTCCCATGTTTTACTGTTTATAGCTGTTGTTGTTAAAGGGAAGAAATATGTAAGATCTGTAAGTCTCTTTCTGTATGAGAGATAATGTAAATTATATATGTATTTTCATTTGGAAACTCAAAATAAAAAAAACTAAAAATAGAGCCACAATTCTGATGAAAAAGAGGGGAAGAAAACAAGAGAGAAAATAAAAACTATGAAACACTGAAAATTTACATCTCACAATTCCAGCTTTTCCTTCCAGCTTAAAGGTGCAGTAAGTAATCTGCCTAAATGCTATCCATTAGCATAATATCTTTGAAACACAATCCCTCCCCTGCCGTCCAAAGCGACGCCTCCTGATATCACGAACGCACACATTAAAGATGACAGTAGACAACCCACTAGATCATGTCATTCGCCAGTTAGAAAATTTATAGTACTTTATAATACTACAACTGCGAACGGTATTATATCTAGCACGTTTTCAGATGTGTAGCAAGCAAAACTTGTCATAATGTGAGATATTGCACGTATGCAAGGATCGCTGGTCTCGCTCTCTCATGTGCTTTGTCCTAAAGTGACTACTGTATGCTTAGTGGTTGGCAGGCGGCATGCAGGAATTACACTTATTACTATGCCATACTTACATGCTATTTCAGAGCGAATATTCAGAGTAGCATGGTATTAGGGAGCGCATCACAGGCTGTCAGTGTTCAAAAATGAACCAATGTGATGTGTATATAAAAGCAACTTCACCTCAGTAAAGCAGGTTAGGCGGAATAGTGCTATTTACTGATGTTTTGTTGTTAAACTAAATAAAATCTACATTATCGATGCTGTATCGGTCCCCTATGAAATAGAAAATTGTCACATCAATCTTTCGCCAAAAGAGTTCAGTGACTGAACAACACTTCCGTGCATATAGCCCATTCATAAAACTACACAATCTAACGTAGACTAACCATGTTCCGTACACTTTTCCCTATTCAGTGCACTCAAATTACCACTTTTTCGTCATTGAAAGCCAGATAAGCATGCTTATGTGATCATTTTCTGGGTCAATACCTATTGCACAATCCAAATTTTGAATAACGTCTTTTGGATCTGTAGTTTTTGAGAAAAGATGGGAAAAGTACCACTTATGCATGTGTACAAAAGATGATAGGTGTTAACGGTGTTCCGTACAGGGCGCAAAACTTCAATTTACTGGCAAAAATAGACATTGTTTTAAGTCTTACTAAAAACTAATGTCAGAATATACTATTATTGTGCTTGACTTGAAGTGAATGTTACATTTAATAACTTTTTATACAAGTTTTAATTGAAATAACTTTATAATTATTTTATTTTAATATATCATGTTTATTTTACTACAGCATGACAATTTTAAATATTAAAACATTAAATTCATGCAAATTAACGTTAACTTGACTCACCTTTTATAAATATAAACATCATCACTGCACAAAGATTATCCAAACAGCATTTGCAGCCTGTCTCTCAGGCTCTCTCTAGCAGAGAGTTGTGTCATGCGGTCATCACCCACCACTGATGTTTAAATATTCCCATTTCAAAGCATTTATTAAACAAAAGATAATTTATTTAACAATTTGTGATAAAATAATATTCATTTCATAAAGACTGTAATACTGTGTGATGCATAAATTTAATGCAAATTCATATTGTCGCTCTAATGTCTCCCTTACGTAAGTGACTCTCGCACCTCTAGCTTGCCCACTGTCTATTTTCAAGCGCATTAGGTGGACGTGACAATCTTACTGAATTTTCTTAAAAAATATGGTAGGAGGGTCTCTGTTGTGCTTGGGGTGAAAGAGTGAGAAATAAAGATTACACAGATATATAGCTAGTCTACGACCTGTAAGTATATATTCAGAGATTGGCGTTAAAAGGGAAATCTGTACAGAACATCATTGTCATCACAGAACATGGTTAGTCTACATTACATACAGTTGAAGTCCGCATTATTAGCCCCCCTTTGAATTGTTTTTCTTTTTTAAATATGTCCTAAATGATGTTTAACAGATAAAGAAAAATTTTCACAGTATGTCTGATAATATTTTTTCTTCTGGAGAAAGTCTTATTTGTTTTATTTTGGCTAGAATAAAAGCAGTTTTGATTTTTTTATGAACCATTTTAAGGTCAAAATTTTTAACCCCTTTAAGCGAAATTTTTTTTTGATTGTCTACAGAACAAACCATCGTTAAACAATAACTTGTCTAATTACCCTAACTTGCCTAGGTAACCTAATGAACCTAGTTAAGACTTTAAATGTCACTTTAAGCTGTATAGAAAAAAATAGTGTCTTAAAAAAATAGTAAAATTTAATTTACTGTCATCATGGCAAAGATAAAAGAAATCAGTTATTAGAGATGAGTTATTAAAACGTTTATGTTTAGAAATGAGCTAAAACAAAAATTGGGGAAAAAATAAACAGGGGGGCTAATAATTCTCACTCCAACAGTTAGCTTTGCGTGACTAAAATAGTTTTAAAACATAACATTACCTGTCTAAAAGAAATACTTCAGCCATGGTGTCATCCTTCCTCCAGCGTGCAAAACTAACTCCAATATTGATTTAGGATTTTAAGGTTTTGATCCAGCATTTGTTTTTACCGCTGTCACTTTCTCTCATGTGCACGTGAACGTAGCACACATGTACATGTTAAAGGCAGATCTGAGTGAACAGCTGCAGATGTGCAAATCTACATTTGTTGACAGACAGTTTGGGCTACTTATCAGAATTATGGGAATTGTGGGCCCGACAATATTTAATTGGATGAAAATCTTTTAGTCTTATGCCTTAACCAGAACATAAAAATACATACATTTACTGTAGATGATGTACTTTAATCATTACTATTGGAATGTGAAGAGACTTTCAACCAGCACAACAAAAAATGTTTCTGACGACAATCACCTACTGCACCTTTAATTTTGATATATTTTTTATTCTGTAAATATCAGCTTCACATTAGTTGATGAACTAACAATAAATAAAAAAATGAATTCAAATGATTAAAAACAACAACATAGAAGGAACTTTTAACATGCTTTTTTACCTATCTGCACTGACGAACACAATCTCAAATTTCTGCCCTGTTTCTTTCACTTTGCGGTATGACTCCACCAACACTCGGGTTAGACTGCGACAAGGTGGGCACTGTGGGAGAAAACACAAACACACACACACACACACACACACACACACACACACACACACACACA
>CAIGQZ010000379.1:1485039-1499471 GCA_903798205.1 Danio tinwini | reverse complement strand
ACACACACACACACACACACACACACACACACACACACACACACACAAACACAAACACACAAACACATACATAAGTTACGGCCAGATCTCCTACAGGCTTTCCGATAATAAACAGCACTTAGCGGCCAAGTGAGCGCCCAGAGCACTTAATATTACTCTCCCTGCAGTTCAGCAATCCTTTAAGAAAGAAAAAACTGAAACAAACAAAACAAACACAAGTGACTAGGACAAGGAAGAGCTTTTAAACTCCTTCTTTCTTTCATGGCTTGGAGGCATTTTGTGCTGCATGTTTTTTTCTCTTTTCAGATCCAGCCTGAGATGCTTCACTCAGCTCTCTTCTACAGATCTGCAGACCTTTGACTGGCGGCAGGTCTACATGGAGAGAAAACTCAGCAGATTCACACAAACACACACAGACTCAAACGCCTGCCATTCACACACATCCTCCGGCACTTCTTTTACAAATATTTAGGAAAATCTGATTACTGCTTACAGTATTCAAGATGCATTGACTAAATGTAGATCCTTTAAACAGATTTACCACAAAACATTAAACATCTGCAGGCTTTGTCTAGGTTTAATGATCAGGAAAAGACTCTTTTGAATCATTTCAGGACAGGAAATCAAACCTATAGCCCTGGTGTTGCTAGAACTGTGCTACACTGGTTCTGTGGGCCTGAGGGTTTAAAATAAATAAAATAAAATATATTAAAATAACATAAAATATTTTATTTTATATTTTATTTTATAAAAAAATTAACAATAATATAAAATAAAATTACTTAAAATAAAATAAAATTAATATTATTAAATTAATTAAAATTTTAATTTAAATAAAAAATAAAATTAAATAATATTTTATTTTATTTAAATAAAATTTGATTAAATTCAAAATAAAATAAGTTATTTAAATTAAATCATTTTTTATTAAATTAAATTCAAAATAATATAAATAATATATTATTTTATTGTATATTATATTAAAAATGTAAGTAAAAAATTTAATTAAATAAAAAATTTAAGTCAAAATAAATTTTAAATAAAATAAAATAAAACACACTTATATCACACTTACATTACACATTATATCAATATAGTGCTTTACACTTTTCAAATATTCTGGTTGTAAAGATAAAAATGTTTCAGGTAGTTTAACTCGTTTTAATCGTTTCTGTCACGATTAAAGCTGCAGCAGAGCAAATTACAATATGACACGAGTGACTATGTGAAACTACCACAGACACGATGGCATATATTGGGAGAGCACAGAGACATATATTGCCTCAGGGTGACATCTTTAATGGGACGTTTATGGTTATTAGTTCCAATTTCATTCTGCATGTGCTACAACAGCATGGTTTCATAAGCTGGGTTTCCAATCCTAACGTAAAGCAAATCTTTTCAATGTTTGCAAAAAAAAGACAAGAAAAACAAAAGAAAATTTATTACAAATAAGAATTCCATCAAGTTTAGACCCTTTTCACATTTCTGGTGTTCTCAGTAGCGGAAGGCGTCATAGCTGGGTAAACTTACAGTGCAGGCAATGGGAGAGTACAACACATTTATTTATTTTTTACAATCCTATTTGTTAAAATAATAAAAGAAAAAAATCATCGATGGTGTTAGCAAGACTTTCAGAAAAAGGAAAAAAGTAGTGTGAGACTGATGATGGCAGCCAGAGGAGAACAATGTCAAACTTATTCTCAGCCCCATAGATGCTGCATTACAAACACCTCACATAAGCAGTAATTCATTTTTTTTGTAATATCATCATATTACAAAAAAAATGAATTACTGCTTATGTGAGGTGTTTGTATATATAATATATAATGATATAATACATACATGAATGCATATAAATGTTCATATGTTTAAAAAAAATCTAAATATTAAAAACTTTCAAGGATGTAAGATTATGACGACCATTAATTGTGTCTTATGAAAAGGGTCCATTAGAGTGGCTAACTGTAGTATTGGTAACTTAGTAACCAACAGTAAACAAGGCAAGCATAATGGAGACAGCGGATTAGTTACATATGAGTAATGTTTGTTACATACAAGCTTATTATTATAATGGCAAATATGTTTCTGTCTTTTCGCACAAGTCTAAAACCACTTCAAACGAGGGAACTTTTTTTGAAGACCTACATATTCAATATTTGGTGCTTCCATCACTCATTTCTCATTCAGTATTTCAAAATAAGCATTAACACAGGGTGATGGAAACTTAGCTATAGGCTCAGAGAAAACTGACTGTCTGCTATTAGCTAAGCTAAAATATAAATATAGTAAAAACTTGCAAAAGTGTTTATAATTAGCATTTCCTCAATTCCCAAACAATTAAACTTTGTACTTAACAGAAACACTGATGCTGATCTTAAATGTCTTAAATCTTTGCTCTGTTTTTCTTAGTTTTTGCTTTATATTTACAGAATACAATTTATTTGGTCAATAAAAACTATGGAAATGTTATTTTTTGTACTTCGAATTGCATTTCATAATAGTCCCAATATTTTTGAAATCGAGGTTGTAGTAAAATATTTTACTTCCTTCACTTGTATCCATTTCTGTGTTTATTTAAAGACACAGAGTCACAAACCATTTCCCTCTGTTTCCTTGAGGTAATCCGACGGCATTTTCAAAAGAAAAAAAAGTGGTATAAACGTCACTATAATAAAGGTTCACTTTACACTGGTTGGAAATGAGGAATGCTGGAATATATAGAAACTGGTTTTGTGGCTCATCTTTATTATTTGTCTGGGATTGGAAAATGAGGGACTGGAAAAACAAACAGAGAAACACTGTCAGTCCATTGTGAATGTAGACACTGACTTTTAGAAAGGGGATTAACAGGAAAAGGTTTGGTAACACTTTATTTTGATGGTCCCTATTGCACATTTTGTTGACTAAAAGTTGCATTGCAACTACATGCCAGTTACTTGTCATTTGAGTATTAGTAGACTTGTCTGCTTAATATCTGTTGATACTGCTCCTTCAACAGACATTTAACTGACAATAAGAAACTTTGCAAGGATATGTCAACTTACACCAACCCTAACCCCAACCTAACAGTCTATTACTTGTCAGCTAATTCTTATTAGATTATATGTAGATGCAATGTAACTTAAAATGCGTTAAAGGGACCATCAAAATAAAGTGATCCCAAAGGTTTTATAGGGAAACAGGTTTCAAGGTATCAAATAAATAGCAGTTTTGACCAACCAAGAGTAAACTTTTGGTTCGATTCAAAATGCTACAAGAGTATTAGGAAGACAAGGAAGATGACTCTTTTGAACTGGTACAAGAGTCAGTTAGAAAGATTCATGAAACAGTCTTAATCTTAAGTTGTTTCAATGAGTGAATCGTTTACTGTATAGCTCTTATTGACTCTTTTGCTGAACTGTGAGTCATTGTTTAGTTCTAGTGGATTTAAAATGTTAAGAGTCGAACACTAAAACACCCATCAGTTTTGATTTCAGTAAAAAAAAAGATTTTTCTGAACCGGTTCTTTTGAAAGATCTTCAGTCAAAAAAAATCTGACTTGCTCAGCCTCAAACTAGAAGTGTAAGAGGTTTGAAACAGAAAACATAAAAAAAAGATGTTTCAATTAAAAGACTCAAATGACTTTTAACAAGCGACTTGTCCACTGTACTGTAACTGTATCCACTACACAAGGCGTTTCCCAGCAGGACATTAAATATTAGTCAAGAATTGATTACAAAGCTGTAACATCATTTTAAATGCAGTTTGGACTGAATTGTCATTGGTAATTGGATGAAAATAGAAAGTTAATCTTACGGTTTATGGTAGCCAAATATTTGCCATTGAATATTTACATTGACCCAACACCATGTCACAATTTTGAGGTGAGTTTGATTATGGTATATTTAAATGATGACGTCAATTTAATGTCTTGATAAAACCAACTGCTCAGTAGCCTGTGCTTTGACCTGGAAGATTTGTGATAATATTTTATTTTTGTTTCTTAAAGGTTCAGTTTTTTAAAATTTTTTGTTAACTATAATAACCCTCTTTTTGACATAATTATGCTATATTAATACATTACCAATGTCATTCATAGAAATTACTAACAAAAAACATTTCTGATAGCAGAGTAGAATCAATCAACTGCAGTTTTGTCTCCACAGTATGGCTATTTTACAAGCACCAGCAATTGAATAGCTCACCCAGTGTGCAGAGAAGTAAACCCCCACATAGGAACCCTCCAGGGCAGTGCTGTCTGTGGTCTGTCGGTTGTTCCTGAGCAAGGGCCCGGACACCACCTCCGCAAAGGGCTTCGGCCCCCAGGGGAACTCCAGGCCTGCAGGACGGGTGGGAACAGAGCAAAGCAGGACTCTGATTATGGTCACACAATCCTCCTTTCACTGCTAGCGCAGCACATGCATATGTCATTCACATATTTATAATACACACCAGCCTCTGGATCCTGACAGTGCATGGAAATCAAACACTGTGACAGAGGCGAATGGGGAGATTATGCAAAAATTGGATCTTTATGTATGATGGAAGTTCTATTGCCCATAATGCAGCAGACATTTAGGAGATTGGAAGCATTGCCTCCATTTTTTCACAAGTATACAGTGTTGCATAACTATTCAGAAAAACGTTTAGTCTTTGTAGTGCAGTTTTGAACTAAAAATAAAAGAACTGCACCATGGTTTATAGTAGAATCTTTACCACTCATTTTCTTTCATTGGACATCCCAATGTCCTCCTAGGACACAAACTGGACTGGAATGATTTGAAAAACACCTAGAAATAGCTGACCCTCTTGGCAGTCAGCTTGCTATTGATTTTGAGGGCAGTTAGATATACACACTGTGTTTTGAAATGGAATGATCAGAAGTTGGACTAAAATAATCAAAAGCATTGAATTATTGATTCACTGCTCTAGTTTAACTCAGTGAATCAAATGACTGATTTTGCTGAGTAACCCGCACCAACCAACCCTGAATTATTCACAACTTTTAACAATCCAAATCACTGAAAGATCAATTTACTAACCTGGATCAATTCACTTAAAAAATTTAATTAAATAAATTAACGAAATGGTCAGAATGTATAATTTTTTCCCTTGCTATGGGAAATGCTACAATGTATCATTTAAGGACCAAAGGAAGTGTATTACAAATATGAAAGAACCCTAAGGGTGCTTTCACACTAGTGAATCGATTCATTTGTTCTGAAACAGTGATTAAAATTGTTACATTGTTGCTCTTTGTTCTTGGTGCGGTTCGCTTTCACATGGCAAAGTTTCTAAACGGACCAAAATAGCTAAAACAGGTCACATGTGAGTAAACGCTCCTCACATTGGTCAAAGTTTCACGGTTTATTTAGCAGAGTCCCACTAAGCTGTCGGGGGTGGTTTGGTGGTGTTTGACAAGGTGCGCGCGACATGTCTGAAGAGCAAGGAGGGATGCGGTGGGGAGGGGTAATGAGAAGGGTGCGCAACGCATTTTGAGGACCAGGAGGGAGACGCTTGATTTCCGGGAGATGATCACTCGTTTGCGGGCATCCGGGAGTCTCCCGGAACTTCCGGGAGCCTTGGGATGTCTGGAATGACCTCCCGCCCTACTCATAATTCTCTCTTCATATAGCCGTATGCCTATTACATATTCATAAAAGACTGTGATATAGCCGGGCTCGGATCGTATCGCTTTCTCACTACAATTGATCCGCTCCAGAGTTCGTTTCAATCGAGCCGAGACCACCTCATTCAGGCGGTCTTGGAGCGATTGCTTTGTCGCGGATCCGAGCATGATTGGCCTGTTCACATATGCCAAACGAACCGCGCTAACTGGGCAAACGCACCAGGTTCCGGAACAAAAGTCTAGGTGTGAAAGCACCCTAAATCAGACACTCAGATTCATTGCAACCAGAACGTTACATCTGTAAACAATTCACTCATTGATCTGGATTTTTTTTTTGTTCTATTCACTAAATTAATCACTCAGTTTTACATATAAACCACAATCTGAATGTAGATTAGAATGATCAAAATTCCTCAGATTCATGAATGAAAACAATCAGTAATCAGATCAGAATCATGAATGATTCATTTTATAATCTGGATCATTGTTTATTTTAACTTAATCAATCCGAATAGTCAAATTCATATCAGAAAAAAAAAAGATAATTGAATAATTGAGGTAGTAATCAGGTTTTTGATTTTTAACTTACTAAATCAAAGACCCAGATTCATGAATCAACCGATCTGATTGGCAAACAGAAGCAATTTATTTCAGTTCAGCAATTTAGATCAGAATGATTTGTTTACAGATCCATAATTCAAGTTCAACTCATTGAATCAAATAACTTAAAGGGTCACGAAACACCAAAACACATTTTTTGAGCTATTGACAGTCATATATGTGTCCCACGCTGCTATAAACTCTATTAGGACACATATATTTCACTAAAAAGTGAAAATTGGTTGTTTTTTTGTTATTTTGAGCAAATTTGTTCGAAACTAATTTTTAAGCTGCGTCACGGCAATTAGATACTTGTGTGTATTACAGCGTGGAGAGTGGATGTCTGTACCGGCGAGTACATTGTGACGTCTCTGAATGTGCAGCAGTAATTCATGAGAAAGACTTTGTTCAAACCAATCAGCGTGCTCTATTGTGTATGCAGTGCAACTTCATTAATATGCATGATAGCTTTGAAGACCTGTTACAGTGTTCAGACGGCAGAGAGACGCCATGTTGTGTTGCCAAACAAGTGGAAGAACAAGAATTTGGAGACATGGGTCATCAGTGTTGCGTTTATAAATGTGCTGCAACAAAGTTTTTTTCATTATTCCGCTATGAGAGCACAGCTGGACTCATGTGTGGATTACAGTGCAAGCGACAGAAATGTGTTTGTAAGGAAATTTTTTTACTCAAGAGCTTTTCTCATCTGAAAATGATGAAATCCGGATTTGCCGCTTGTCTCCTTTTAAAAAAGACACGGTTCCAGTTAGTGTTGATTGTCTTGTCGCTTCAGATTTGGTAAGTGTGTGTGAGATCAGTGCCCTTTGTTTGTTCATTCAGATGGCAAAGTTAGTTTGTATTGTCAGCCGTGCCCTTTTTAGTTTTTAAAGAGAAACCTTAGTGAAAATTATTAGTTACTGAGTTTACAGTATGTTAATATCACTGCAATATTATAGTACAATATTATAGACGGAAAGATCTGCTGTAAATGCAGCTCTCCGAATGTAAACATGTAAACACAGCAATCAAACTATTACCGTCGTGTGGAATTTTCGCCACATTTTGTGACAGGATAGTCTATACACACATGGCTTTCTGACGCTACCTACCGAGTGCATCTAAGTTACAGAGAAATGAGGAGGTTTTTTTTCTCCTATTCGCTGTGCGGTATCAAACACTCCATCAAAACTCCACTCTCCAGCAGTTCCTCACTTTATCTCGTTTGTCATGGGGGACATGCAGGAAATATTCCTGAATGAAAGTAAAAGTGCAAAACTGCAGTTAAAGTCGACAAATTAAGAATTTGGCAAATAATTTGATTACTGATGTCCATGTAAACACAAGTCACTATCTTTCTCCCCTGTGTCTGTGTGTTTGTTTTGTCTTTGAAAATCAGCACGTGCCCAAACGGAAACTCCCATTTTTATGCAAAATCTTCCCTCTCTTCCTCCCCGACACTCCCACCTAAACAGAGCTGGACACACCCACTTTCCTGAGATTTTCCAAACTAGAGGTGTGGAAACACCTTGCTGAGACAGAGGGGTTTCATGACCCTTCAAATTCAAACTTGAATTGGAATGATCAAAATTCAGATCAGGAACATTTAATTAAGCAACTCACTGAATCAATCTCCCAGATTCATGAAACAAATCAGTCTGCAAATAGAACCAAGATCAGAATTTTTATTGAACAATTCATTTACTGATTAATTCATTTATTTTAACGTTGAGTTCAATTCACTGGAGGGGACACAAAGCTATTGCGTGCAATATAAAAGTTCAGAGTGGACCATTTGTGATGTTTATGCACCATTTTTGGAGTTTGGTTTCTATGATACACCCTATGTTTTGGACGTTAGAGTGAAAGCCTCTGCTACAGGCTTTACTAGCCAGAAAGAACAAAAGAGCAGGGCTGCTGCTGGGGTTTAAAACTCCCACACACTCAGGCAGGGGGGCTTTTTGTTATAATAAGGGCCCCTTCCAACCCTCTGTCCTCTGAACCTGCTTCTGTAGTGGCTACTGTGCACACACACACTATATAAACACACCAGATACTCCCGTCCGCACATGCTCTCAAACAAAAGCTCTTGGTTATGTCATCACATGGAAAGCAGAGTCATCAATTCTGTGCCAGTGTTTCAGAATGGCAGTGTGCTGTGTGAATCACAGAGTTAATTTTTCACTCTCATTGCTGAAAACCGCTGGAGCCAAAGTTCTCATTAGGTCGAGGCTGTGAATCTATCATGTTGATCACCTGACAAGTTCCACCGCATGAAGGTTTTTTTTAAATGAAAATGCAGCAGCTCCTTGCCATTCCAAGTCAGTAAAATGGCTTTCTTTCACATGCATTGTCGAGTTGCAGATGAAGGCTCTTGAGCGAATCCAGGCTTATCAGAAGCATCGAGCTCAACATCACCAAACAGACAGAGTGAAGGACAACTGTGTACACTGGGGGCAAGTCAAGTGTGCAATATGAGCTCCTGAGCACGTCAATGTCAAATACATTGGACAGTTCTCATACGTTTAAATAATTATGATCTAGGGCTGTGCAAAGGGATAGTTCATCCAAAAACATTTATTGACCCTTTACTTGTAAAAAAAACAGTTTGAGTTTCTTCTGTTGAACACAAAATAATATATTTTGGTTATTGGCTTCCATTGTATTTTGTTTTATTACTATTAAAGTCAATGGATACCATCAACCAGCATTTTTATAAGAAAGAAATACATAAGAATAAATCAAATCGCACAGCTCTAATGACTATGCATAAAAACTATAGATTCCAATGGCTGCGCTCGCTTGTACATGAAGAATAAGGTCAATACATTCAATGATAACCAAGTGCACGAAGCAAGAAATCCCAACAAATCATTTGTGTTGCCATCTTGGTATAAAAAGAAAACCTCAAATAAGTCCATAACAAACTAAAACAATAAGTAATTTATATACGTAGTAAATAATACCAATACATCACATCTGACCACTCTAATAACTCCAATAAACTTGTTCAACAACAAGCCCACAGACGTTTATAATATGTGGACATGGCAACACATCTGTTGTTTGGGGTTTTGTACAAATTGCACAATATAATGAGGTTCGGTGCTGTAATATTCAATTGGTCAGAAATGGCGAATACCAAACTCTTGGGATGCCTGGCAGTCAGTTACAGTATCATTCAATTTTGAGAGTGAGTGGGGAATTTAGAGAAGAGCCTTGATGAAATCTGTCATCACAAGAGACGCATAACAGGTCATGTGTAACAATAATGCATCCCACTTTATATTAAGGGACCTTAACTAATATGTACACTGAAATTATTCCTTTATTACAATGTACTTATTGTGTTAATACATGTTATTCCCTTGTACTTATGATTGATTAAATATCTGTAACTAATTTCTGTTATAGTATCTTTAATTACACTTTTGACCATACCTTACACCTTAAACCTAGCCATCCCACCAAATCTGACCCTAAAGACTACCTGTATTCCATCTAAAGAGCGCCAAAAGGGTTCTGCAATACATTAGGAAAACATTAAGTACATAGAATTTATAGTTTGACGTAAGTACATAGTAGTTTAGGCCACTTAATGCAAAGTGGGACTCAATAGGGAAACAATTATTTACATAATTACTTTACATTATTAAATAATAACAATAATGTGTCTTGGTTGCACACAAGTGACTGGACCAGTGACAATGAAAGTTAATTCCAGATGGAAGCAATATCTTATGTTCATAAATGAATCACTGGAATTTTTGTTCATGTAAAAGAACAGGCTTGAATGGTTGATTCATTCACTGATCTGGTTTACAACTGAATCTCTGACCCAATCTCAATGGATCTTTTGGTTTATTTATTGAAACCAATCTATTTTATGACTTCAGAAGACTTGAACGTATTGTTTTATAGACACCCTTTTTTGAAGTGCTTTCTGGTCAGAATATTAGGATTTATATTAATGATAAAATAACACAATAAAAGTAATAAAACTCTTGCACTTTATTACAATTTATCTGCAGACATTCAGTAGCTTTGTTTAATTTGCCAAGCTGTTCTTCTTCAAACAGATCCAGTTTTGTCGTTGAGTTGATTCAAGAAGTAATTAGTGAGATCTACAATCAAATCCTAAATGGTCTGATTGAAAAAAACAGATCAACTGATTCAGTAGATTCAGATTCAGTAGTTTGTCAATCCAGTTCTTGAGACTCAATTGGTTAAAAAGAGAGGTACTGATCACCTAAACTAAAATGTAAAACAACAACACAGACCAAAGCCATCTAAACTAACAAAAAATATAGGACATGATGTCACAAGATGTGCCTATAAAACCGACAAAATGCTCATGCATACCACCTTTTTCTTTTCAGTCACAATGTTGCCTATTAGTTCACTAGTACTAATAGTATTAGTGCCTATTAGAACTTCTAAAAATACCACCGCATGCATGCACGCACGTAAGAAAGGGATTATCAGTCCCTCCAGGATTTTGTGAGTCGACTGGTTTTTGAGACCAAAAAAAGTAACATTTTTAGTAAAGTAAAACACGAGAGCAAATAATGTTATGCATTTTGAGAAATGCCATCATATAATCAGTCACTTTAGGCCACAAATATAAAAAAAATGTGCCTGCATGTTATGGACAGGATCAAAATAGTATTGCTATTTGCTGCACAATGTCAGTTACAACATGTTTTAATCAGTTTAAACTTTTAATCAGTCACAGGCAGACTGAGAAAGAGCCTGTGTGATATATAACACAGACATTTAACGTGTTAGCAACTTCTCTGCAAATACTTTTGAGCATACTGCTGAGATGGTTGATCCCCATTGGTTCCGTTGAACCTCGATATTACACAGAAGAATGAATGCTCTGTCAACAAGTGTTTACTATGGTTACTACTAATGTTTGAGGGAAGCGCGTTTATTTATTTAAAACTGTGAACAAATTGACTGGAACTACCTGTGTATTGAACGATTTCATTGCACACCTTCCAACCAATCATAATCAGGCACTTTAACAGATTGTGCAATGTTAAATCAGTCATTAAAAATAACGGTGAAAAATATTATTTGATGGCTTTTTCATTTGTTACCATGGACATCATTTTATACAAACAGTGACTACATCATGCAATAAAGTTGAAAAAAGACACGACCAAACAAAATGTAGCCAAAAACATAAAAACTAACTAACATTAATTTTGGTTATACTCCACTGCATTGTGCTGTTCATTCATTAGATGAGCAGATCGTTCATAGTTTTCTGTTTGTTGAGAAAAATAACAGAGACGATGGAATAAATGCATGTTGCTTATGTTACACAGCAAAATATATGCTGGGCAAAGATTATTCGCATCCAAAATAAGAGTTTGTTGTGAAATAATGTGTGTGTATTATATATATTTATTATGTACAGTTGAAGTCAGAATTATTGAACCCACTGAATTATTAGCCCCCCTGTTTATTTTTTAAACCAATTTATGTTTAACAGAGAGAAGATTTTTTAACACATTTCTAAACATAATAATTTTAATAACTCATCTCTAATAACTGATTTATTTTATCTTTGTCATGATGACAGTAAATAATATTTTACTGGATATTTATCAAGACACTTCTATACAGCTTAAAGTGACATTAAAATGCTTAACTAGGTTAATCAGGTTAACTAGGCAGGTTAGGGTAATTAGGCAAGTTATTGTATAACGATGTTTTGTTCTGTAGACAACCAAAAACAAATATATCTTAAAGGGGCGAATAATTTTGTCCTTAAAATGGTTTTGAATTTTTTTTTATTTAGTTCTAGCCGAAATAAAACAAATCAGACTTTCTCCAGAAGAAAAAATATTATCAGACATACTGTGTATTTGTGTGTATACAAATTGCATGGCTCTGTTAAACATCATTTAGGAAATATTTAAATAAAAGAAAAAGAATTTCAAAGCAGGGCTAACTATTCTGACTTCAACTGTATATGTGATACACACACACACATACATAAAAATAAAACTATACAAAACTATTGTGTTACATAGATATTTACATTTGTATATATATATATATATATATATATACACATATAAACAAACATTTTCTCAATTACATGAATACATGTGTGTGTTTATTTATATACATAAAAAATATACACAAAACACACACACACACATATTCATTCATTCATTTTCGTTTAGGCTTGGTTCTCTTTTTTAATCTGGGGTCGCCAGAGCAGAATGAACCGCCAACTAATCCAGCATATGTTTTACACAACGGATGCCCTTCCAGCTACAACCCATCACTGGGAAACATCCATACAGCCCAGCCGAGGATCAAACCAGCGACCTTCTTGCAGTGAGGCGATTGTGCTACCCACTGCACCACCTTGACGCTCACACACACATAGTCAGAATTATTAGCCCCCAATGTAAAGTGTTTAAATGTCACTTTAAGCTGTATAGAAGCGTCTTGAAAAATATACTAGCAAAGATAAAATAAATCAGTGATTAGAAATTAGTTATTAAAACTATTATGTTTAGGAATGTGTGGAAAAAATCTTCTCTCCTTTAAACAGAAATTGGGGGGAAAAATAAACAAGGCGCTAATAATTCAGGGGGGCTAATAATTCTGATTCAACTGTATATAATGTCAAAACTAACTTTTATTTTGTATGCTATTAATCTTTGCCCAGCAGCACTATAAATACAGACCAAACGTTTTAAAGTGTGAACACAGCCAAGTATTTAAGTTAAAACTGAAGTACTTTGGGCTTTTGAATTGATCACATTCATCAAGTTTTTCTCCTCATAAAGGATTTGAGAAGTCAATTACAACCAAATGCTAATTTTTAAATGGAGCTTCATCCTCCAAAAATGAGCATGTAGACTCAAACTTGAACCCTGAAACTCACCTTTTGGGTCATCTCTCACTACAAGCAAGCCGTTTCGACACACCACCTTCCCCGTGGCAGTGTCGATAAACACCAGAGAGGGAATGCTGGTCACCTTGTACTTGTTCCATAACTTCATCTGCAAAACGACAAGACAAACAGACATGAGATGAAAGAAATCAAAAGACATTGAAAGAGGAGCAAAAAGAGAAACCATGATTCATCTCAGCTCATTCCTCTCTTTTTTTTCCAAAGCTTCTTTGACTTTTTAACCATTAGAGATTCAATCGCCGCTTTCCCATCTTCCACGTGAGGTTTAAAAAATAGGCTACAAAAACAAGCAGCCGAGTTTAAACGTCTTCCTTTGGCTGTGAAGAATAAAGAGACTCAGAAATGTGGCGAGTTGAATTAAGTGTTATCCGCAGCCGAGCCCAGCTAAGAATTAGCTGAGGGCCAGAATCAAACATCTACAGGGCTGATTTAACTTTAAAGAGACTGGCATCTGAGGAAATTCGAGGGGAGCGCTTTTTCTTTCTGTAGTCTCACTCAAAAGTGTGGCACACGGGCTAAAAAGCCAGCGATTAAACCTTGTTCGAAAGAGCCGCTTGCTCGTGTAGTGTCAGGGCTGTGGGCGCCGCTTTGCTGGTGAGAATAAGCCTGCTCAATTATTCAGGAGGTGGACGTGTGAAGGTCTGATGGATGAAAGACGTCTATGAAAGTAAACTACAGTTAAATGCAGAGGACTGATGCCAAACATGCAGCACATGAAACACAGGTGCTACAGACATGAATGATTTATCAAAAAACTAGACATGCATACAAAGAACTGGGCTGGAAGTGCATTATATTAACATGATATGCTACTAATGCAGTATATTAAATAAGAGAAAATACAGAGAATATTAATGTTGTAGTTAGGGCTGCAAGATATTGGAGAAATCTAACATTGCAATATTTTTTTATTCGTCGATATAGTATATTGCGATATTATTATAATTTCACTAAATGAATTGAACAACTATTTGGAAAGAATTTATCATTTTAGATTGATTGGGATGATTCTGTAGGGGAGTGCATAAAATATAATAAACAATCTACAAGCATAGATGCATTCAATAAAGAAAAAGCAGAAAAACATTGTTATTGTTTTATTGTTGAACTGTATTCAGGTATACAGTAACTGAATAATCAAATGTAAAATACTGCATAGTATTAGTTTTATAAATAAGTCAATTAAATTAATCGTTATTAGATAGCAAAGTTACAAATGGTACAATTTCCTATGCCTAAATGCTTTTAAAACTCTCACACAGTCACAGACCTCAAAAA
>CAIGQZ010000379.1:1414123-1452928 GCA_903798205.1 Danio tinwini | reverse complement strand
GTTTATAAGCCAACATCCAACAACAGTGCAGTGGCTTTACTTTATATCCAAAGAAAAGCAAGATATCCAAAGATGCCTTTTTAAGTTGTAAAAAAATCTGTGTTTTTGAACCTAATGAAGACAGCAGAAGTCAATAATTTATTTGAATCATTTAGTCTGACATGTTTACTGTTCCAAAATATTTTGAATGTTTCTTAAAATAAAATATATTGTGTTCAAAGGGGAAATGTGGTTGTTTTTACCCAGACATTTAAAAAGAACATATATTAGAGCAGTAATCACAATACCGTGATATTGTGAAAATGTGATATGTTTATCCAAGGTTATCATACTGTCAGAATTTTATATGGGCCCATGCCTACTTGGAGCACACTAGGGCCCAATTCCAATTCTACCCCTTAGCCCTTCCCCTTACCCCTACCCCTCGTTTTGCGCGTTCATGTGAAGGGGTTGTGGTGTCCCAATTGTCTTTAGCTTGAAGGTGTAGGGCTAAGGGGAAGGGGTATACACCCCTTCGAACGAAGATTTTACAGGAGCACACTTGTTACCAAAGGGGTAAGAAAATTTCCCAGAATGCACATGCTACAGCGACAGTTTCGCTGCATCCGGAAGTAAGGAGAGTTACAAATTTGTATTTTTTGAAATTATGATTTTTTACAACAAACAAACACGTTTTAATATATTCATAACCGCGTTCATGTTTTACCACCATGCTTTTATAAAAAAAGCTAAAATAAAAAAAACTGCAAAATTTTGTGATCTATAATCCCTAAAAATAACTCCTGTACAGCAGTCTCACAACATTCTGACACTCGATGACATTCGAATACCCTGTCAGAAAAGTCTAGTGGCTGAGAATGAGCTTTTTACAGGGCCTGCTATAATGTTAATGTTGTGTTTGGTGTGGTTACATAGACTACGTTTACATGGACACCAATAATTAGATTTTAATGCGATTAAGACAATACTCTGATTAAGAGTCGATCATGTAAACAGCGATTTTTGATTAATTTAATCAGATTAAGGTCACAATCGAACAACAGCGAAATCAAATTAAGACATGTGGAGTATGCCGATTATAGTCGCATTACTGAAGTGCAGTACAGACATGTAAACACCTTAATCAAACTATTACCCTCATGTAGGACTTTAAGCCGCTTTTTTGCGACAGGGTAGTCCACACACACACATACACCCAGACACACACACACGCACGGCTGATTGACACTCTTTGCACCTACCGAGTCAGTGCTGACCACAGACACCTGCATTGTGAAATGCGGAGGTTTTTTTTTCTTCCATTCAACATGCCGTATGATCTTCCATTAAAACAACACTTCCAGCAGCTCATAGCTGCATCCAATATCTCGTTTGTCACGGTGGGCTTGCATGAAATGTTCGTGAATGTAAGTCAAAGTGCCAAACTGCAGTTAAAGTCGACAAATCAAAAATAAAACACCCGAAATTACATGAAACTCCGGAGGAAATGCGGATAGCCGGTGACGTTAATCGAATTATGTGCTATAACATGTAAAATGCGATCATAAAAGTAACACTCAAAAATAATAACACATATTATTTAACACAGTAACACATACAAAAATAGAATTGGGATTGGGCCTAGATTATAGATATGCTTAAGATTAACATGCTGATACTTGCATCTAAAAATGTTATTTTAATTTCACGGGAACTTTAAAATCCATATGCTTAAATAAAGACTTGTAGATTTATTCATTTAGACTTAACATAGCATTTATATACTGCTACTTACTCTCTAATGATTAATCATGCTTCTTTTATCCTCACTTTTAAGTGGCTTTGGATAAAAGCAGCTGCTAAATGACTAATTGTACATGTGAAAATCACATTACAGCACATTTCGTGTCTTTCCAGTGCTGGTCTACAGTTTTTCCTGTGGATTTTATCTCTGGTCTTCCAGTGTTTGTAACTGTGTCCCATGGTTACCATGGAAACAGACTTAGAGAAGATTGTTGTCGTGAATAGTGCTTAAGCAACAACAATAATAGGACAGGTCACTTCAGATTTTGTTGTTGATTTGAAATATATAATTTAATTGTGAGTTCAGTGAGCAGTTTTTGAGATTTCAGGATTCCCCCCCATTTATTTAGATACAAAGCAGGAGGCAATGCAAATATGACCTCCGAATGAACAGACTTTCCTTAAAAGGAACTTTGCAGAGCCTTATTTAACATGTAGAAACATTGACTTTGCTCACTGATCCCAGAACAGCGTTAAAATGCTGTTAAATCACATAAGCTGGGATTGGCTGCTCTTAAAGAGCCGATTATACAGACAAATTTCATAGGGTTATTGGCTTACAGCCCACCAAATATCCAAATCATTAAAACGGGCCACCTTTTGACCTGGTTTTGACTTGGCTTGTGCTGCTGCATGCAAACAGACGTGTGTGTTGGGTAAGCTATGCTTGAAAAGCTCCAATGTAATGCTAAACGCCACTCTGAGAGATTTACGAGAGTCAGTTGGTGTGTGTTACGAGAAGAAGGATGCAGACAGCTGAGCGGCAGACTTTAAGGGTCACTTTGGCACACGGGGCAGCTGTTGTCCGAGTGGCACAGTGGGCATCGGTGGGGGATGGGTCAAAGGTCATGGCTTAAAACATGGTCACGGGGCACACACACGCCGGTCACCTCCATGCAACCTCTGCACTCCAGTGACCCATGAGTCCTCTGTGAGTCTGAAACTGGAGGCATCTTTAAATAAACACAAGCCTTTAATGACTACAGCTAGGCGTTTGATGGCGCACACATGCGAAAGAAGATCTTTGGGGGTATTTAGGTAATGCGAGTAGAACTGGAGTGTGCTTGAAAGGGTGTAGATCAAATGTAGTGTGGTGTGGTGAAGACGCACTCTCAGCACGACCGTCCACTCGTCACCTAGAGAAGATCAGGCATCAGCAGTCTAGAGACTCTAGAGTATCTCTCTGTAACATATATAGTTCAACAGAGAAAGACTGACCACTGTAGGGGCATTTAATTGATTTGGCTTATTGTTAACAACAACAACAACAAAAACAATAATAATAAAAATAAACATAATTTTTTTTGAATTACTATATTATTTAAAATATTTAAAATAAATCATCACAAACACAGGTCCAACTTTAAATCAACTAAAAACAAAACCAAACAAAAATTCAAAACAAAACAAACCAATTGAAACAAACTCTATAAAACCTACACTAAACCCAATTAAAAGCACAATAAAATTAATCAAGATCAATCAATCAATAAATAAATATAAACACTGTCACAGAAGTAAAACCCAAACAAATCAAAACAAATAAAACATAAAACAAGTTAAACCCACAAAACCACTAAAATCAAACCAAACATGTGAGCCAAACCCAAACAAACACAACAAAACCTTAAAGTCAAACCAAAACCAATAAATACACAAACTAAAATTCAAACAAACCCACAACAAAAACACAAGTGTAATTAAAACAAAACCAAACACAAATACAAATTAAAACAATACCTAAATGTCCCTAAACCAAAACCAAGACTAAACAAAAGTAAAAAAAAAAAAAGACAACCATTAAAATTCAAACACAAAGCCAATAAAATCTAAACAAACAAGCAACAACAATAACAACTAACAAAAATTAATCAATCAATAAACCACACGTTTCAACTCAACTTGACACAATGTTTGTCTGTATGGACTTTTCAGTCTACAGACCTTTTTTCAAGATGTGTTCAGTTTCTAATCAGACATCAGCAGTCAAGAGACGCCCAGGATTTCTCTAGAGTAACATCTATAGCTCAACAGGTAAAACCTGACCACTGTAGGGGCATTTAATTGATTTGGCTTACTGATAATAATAACAATAATAATAATAACAATAATTATTATTATTGTCATTATTATTATTACTAAATTACTATATGATTTTGAATATTTAAAAAGGAAATCACCACAAACACAAGACCAACTTCAAATCAAGTAAAACCAAACCAAACAAGTCTAAAACAAAACAAACCAGTTCAAACAAGTTACATAAGACCTAAACTAAATGCAATAAAAGCGCAATGAAACAAGTTTAAAAAAATAAGCCACAGATCAACCAATCAATAACAAACACAGAAACAGAAAAAAAACCTAGATAAATCAAAACCAATAAAAACATAAGTTAAACATACAACACCAAAAACCCTACCAAATACAACAAAACAAAACCTATACAAACTAAATCCAATGAAAACACAAGTTTTTAAAAAAGCCAAAGCCAAACTCAAACAAACACCACAAAAAACCCAAACGACAAAACAAGCCTTAAAGACAAACCAAAACCAATGATTACAAAGTAAAATCCAAACAAACCCAAAAGAAAAACACAAGTCAAATAAAAAAAAAAACAAGATAAAACAATACAACATTAAATAATACCTAGAGTAAATGGCCATAAACTAAAACCAAGACAAAACAAAAGTCAAAAAATATAACCAACAAAATTCCAACACAAAGCCATAAACAAGCAAACTGAAACAATATGCAACGCTCCAAAAATCCAAACCACATACAAAAATATCAATCAATCAATCCATAAATCAATCAATCAATCAATCAATCAAATCAAATAATTAATTACAACAAAGGCTTGGACAATGTTTATCTGTATGGATTTTTTAATCTACACTCAAGATGTGTTGAATTTCTAATCATTTTTCATACATTTCCCATATTTATTTTGACGAATAGGAAGTTATTCAACACTGACTGTAAAATCATCCCAAAAATTCTATTGCATTTAAAATGATAAGAGTGATAATACACTCTACTGATAAGAAGGTGCTGTTAAACAAACTCACTGTGTTCTTCTTTATAGCCCATGCCCATGTGAAACTAGATACTCACAAAAGAAGTGTTTCTTCGGTTTAATGACTGGGGAGCCAAAGCAATCCTTTAAATTTCCTCACAAGTCCTTACTTGACTTGTTGGCCTTTTCCCCTATAAATCACCTTTACTCTCAACCAACATGACAGAAGAGTTCAGCAGAAAAGCATCGCTTGATGGAGTTGTGTTTGTTACAGTACTCCACATATCAAAATGGCTGACGTAACCTCACTAACTGTCAAACGACCAAACATGCAGGAAATGACGTGGAGATACAGAAATTGTTGAAAATCATAATACAAATGTGTACAAATGTGCATAGTTTGCACAGAATAAAAAAAATATTGAAGAAATATATACTTTAAACAATTATGTGCTTTCTTAGGTTTTATTTATGCTAGCAAATATCACTATCATGAACTAATCGTAATTATATATATATATATATATATATATATATATATATATATATAGTTATGTAGTTTATGTAGTACAAAAACATTACGGTACTTACTATAAATTACTAAAGTATTTTTGAGCACATCAGAATGAACGTTATTGCATCTTAACATGTACTTCTCGGTCACGAACAATCCTGCTTCAGAAATAACTCCTATTCCTCAGTCATCTTTCCATCAAGCTAATTTCTCGTGTTAGCCTAATTGATTGGCGACATCACTAACCGGAGCGAGAAGTGGCAGTAACGCACCAAAAAGATTTATGGACCACCATAAAACATGAAGAAGAAGAATTCCCCATTCTCGCCATCATATGGATTTACTTTTATCGGCTAGAAACCGGCCTCACAGCTCCGTGAATGTCGGTGATGTCATTTATTGATCCGCGATTGGTAAATGTAGCTTGTGTAGATGCTACTGCGCTACTTGACTAAAATAATAGCTTTGCCACTGAAAAGCTATTTCATTTAGAAAGTAGCGACGCTACCGCCATGCTACTGAGAAATGTAGTTAAGCTAGTAGCGTTACTACTTGTAGCAATGCTACTGCCCAAAACTGCAAATGGCTAATCACAAAAAAATATTTATACATAATACAAAAGCTGAAAAAATAAGCTTTTGATTGATGTACACTTTATTAGGACAATATTTGTCCACGATTATCAAACATGTAAAAGCTGAGGGAGGACAAAAATCGAAATATTGATACAAAATCACCTTTATTGAAGTACTTAGCAATGCATATTAGTAACCAAAAATAAAGTTTTTATATATTTTTGTGGCACAAAATAACTTCATGTAACATGATTTTTATTTAAAGATTTTTGGCATAAAAGATAATTTTTGACTCAAACTGTGTATTTTTGGCTATTGAAATTAATGTATTCTTGGTCTAGGGTCATTTATCCTAAAATAAAAAAAATGAATGCCATTGACCCACAAACATTTCCTGCTTGTTATCAAACTATTTCATATCTGTAACAAGAGACAATTCAATCATAACTTAATGCTGAAACAGCTATCATAACATTATTTATCAATAGGTGGCTCTTTTTGGAAACTTGGAAGCTGTAGAAATAAAAAATGTAGAACAGGAAATACGTTGGGACCATTGTCTTTGTTTACATCACTCAAAATGGTCTATATGTGAAACATGGGCTACTTTAAACTGTAGCAATGTTATACTGCATTATGCCTGATAAATGAATAAACAAACATTCTTATTAGCAAAACTTGTCATTCTCATCATTTTGAATATAATTAAAAAAAAATGTGTCAGTGCTGACTAAGTTCCTATACCAAAATAAATACTGTAAATACAAGCAACAAAAATATATACATTTTTTTGTGACTGTAATATTTACTTATTTATATATTTTTCAGTGATTTTTCAATGTCTGCTCATGACCTGGATCTGCAGATTTGTTGATTTCACACAAAGCAAACGCTGTGAGAAAGAAATCAACCAGTGACCCGGTAACCCGACAAAGCAGAAAGGGGAATTACGGGAGGCCTGAAGAGTGCAGTGAGGCTGAGCAAGAGGTCAGTGTGTTTATTATCCTTCTGAAGTGGATTGGAAGCATTTTCCTTGAAGTGCTGCGGCCGAGTCCCGGTCCCTTTAATGTGAGCAAATAGGCACAGATAAACATGCTCGATTGTTTCACCTCCTTCTTCCTTCAGGCATTGTGTATTTGTTCTGTGACCCTTGTAGAGCAGTACACTATTAAGACAGGAAGGAAGGGGAGCGGCGCGTGCTCTGTCCAACAGAATTCCTTCTATAAGAGCTGAAAAAACTGCATGCCAACTATTACCTGAATGCACGAGCGTAGCGCTTTTCCCTTTCAGAAATGTTAATATAGTGTTTTATGATGTCTTGTGCACTGTGTTAAGAGTAATTAAACCATAAAGCATGATCTCAGCCAACTGTTTACATAAGGTTGTTTTTTTTCCCTCTGGATGTTCATCTGCATGGCTGGAAGATGTGTGTACGTAGTTAAGTGGAGCAGAGCACGACTCAATTTCTGGGCCCGAAGCCTCATCAGAAAGGTGTGATTAATGTTTTCCATTGATGGAGATAAAGGACTCCCTGGAGTGGGAAATGAAAAGGGAGAAAAAACAAGTGAGAAAGAAGGATATTGCAGCTTTTGGCTTACAGAATGTGTGCTGGACACAAAAAAGTAGATGTGAAATTCACATCTGGCTGTGGCGCTGAAACCTCTGTAGGGATGCACAATTCTGGATGACCACAAGTGGTAGTCGTAAAACTGTAATAAGACATACAAATTTCAGGAAGCCATCTGTAGATATAGCCAAAGTTGAAATGATGAACACCAGTGGCACATTTTGTATAAATAGAGAAAATAGTTTTGATATTATCATTGATATGATCTCTATTAAGGGCAGCACGGTGGTGCAGCGGGTAGCACAATCGCCTTACAGCAAGAAGGTTGCTGGTTCGAGCCCCAGGTGGGTCAGTTAGCATTTCTGTGTGAAGTTTGCATGTTCTTCCCATGTTCGCTTGGGTTTCCTCCGAGTGCTCCGGTTTTCCCCACAGTCCAAAAACCTGTGGTGACATTGGGTAAGCTAAAATTCTCCATAGTGTATGTGTGTAAATGAGTGTGTATGGATGTTTCCCAGTGATGGGTTGCAGCTGGAAGGGCATCCGCTGCGTAAAACTTATGCTGGATAAGTAGGCGGTTCATTCCGCTGTGGTGACCCCAGATTAATAAAGGGACTCAGCCGAAAAGAAAATGAATGATCTCTATTAACGCTGTTTGTTTTACAGGGATAGTTCAACCGAAGTGAAAATTTACTCACTTTCAAGTAGGGGTGTATAACAATTTTTGACCGTGGATGAATAAAATGTATTCATGGTCTACTTTTGAAGGAATATCATAATAAATTAATCATTCAAATTATTCTTTTGCACCCAAGTCACATTGGCTGACATTGTTCATTAGTCAGGCATTGGCCAATAAAATGGCTTAATCACTCCCCCGCTCCCTCTACAAGTGCACAAATGAGTTTTGCAACAGGAATATGGCAAAATGTGTAGCAAAAGTCAGAGCGCAAGGATTTGAACTTGTGCTGCCAAATTTGAGAGGTTGTGAGTGTCGACTTGTGGTTGTACAGCGAAACTTTCAAAAAGTGCTCAGGTGAATTTGGCATAAACATCTGTGTTTGTCACTTTGTATATGTATATGACATTTCACAAATTCATAACTATTAATCTGCAACTTCAAATTAAAAATTCAGAATATTGTCTGTGTGTGCAAATCCAGAGATTCAGCTTTTCACATCTGAGCTGATAGTGTAAATGTCAACTCACACATACAGATATTATTGTCACAAGTTCTCACATTCAGATTCTAGTACCCAGAATAGCAAAGTCTACTAAAGGAGGTTGAGTCTTCTCATTTATGGCTCCAAAAGTCTGGAATAGCCTTCCTGATAAAGTCCGAGGCTCAGACACACTCTTTCAGTTCAAAACTAGATTAAAGACCTATATTTTTAGTAAAGCATACACACAATGCATCACATAACGGTAATATGCATGAATGTGCTCCATGAAGGTGAGTGGGATTGACAACCACCTGTAGGAAACACTCCTCCTGTCTTAATGCACCAGACATTCTGTTAGAAATACTAATATGCTTTACATGTTTGTTTCTTTTTCACATTTTCTTTTTTAGCACTTATTTTTTGCATTGATAATTCACATCTCTTGTTCAAATACACTATAAACAGCAGCTACGCTAATTGTTTTCTTTGTTCTCTATTTCCACCTGTCGATACTCATCCCGAGGCCTCTGTGCAGCATCACTGATGTGATCTAAGACCTGTGAAAAGATGATGCCAATCATCGAGGACTTCGATAACAACTCATTCGAAGAGATGATGCCAACCATCGAGGACTTCCAGGACAACACATACACGTAATACACAAATACGCTTCATTAAACATGTACACATAGACATCACCTATATGCAATAAAATTTCAGGTTAACTCTGTCTGTATATAATAACTTATATTTGATTGTAACGTTAACTTAATCTGATTGTAATACAATAATGTACACCTTTTGTAAAGCTGCTTTGAAACAATAATTATTGTAAAAAGCACAAAGAAACTTGAATTGAATTGAATAGACGTGCAAGCTCTCAAGGTTTGCTACTGATTACCTTCATACTCGGCCTCAATATAGCTGTTTTACAACACACCAATCATAGAGTTAGTCACAGCACTTATTCATATTGATAAAAGTGTGTTAGTTTCAGTTGTTTTAAAAGCTTTGCCAGTTAAACTTTAACAGCAAATGTGGCTCTGTTTTTTTTTTTTTTTTTTTTAACACACACTGTTATGCGCATCACTACAAAGCCTGTTAAACCGTGCCAAATTACAAGATTAGGCTATCTTTAAGGTCTGATTGTGCCAAAAGTGTCAAAACCATACAAGATTTACACATAAACACATTTGGTTGAACTGAATGAAAACAGTTACTAGAAAATGAATGTGTGATGTGCTGGTCTTAAAGGGCCAGCAGACAAAGTAGACCGGATAATTCAGCCCAAAATTTGTATTCTGTCAATATTTGCTCACTCTGATGTTCGTAATCTGATTTAATTTATTATTATACATTTGATGTTAATAAAACAACACAACTTTTGAAAGAATCATGATAAAATTGTGAATTTTATAGAAAAAAATTATGATATGATATTTTTGACTTATCACCCACCCTTACCTCGAGTGGTTCAATCCCTGTTGGAGTTTCTTTCTTCTGTTAAACACAAAATAAGATATTTTTTCCTACTATTGAAGTCATTGATTATCAGATTCCAACATTATTCAAAAAAATCTGATTTTGTGTTTAACAGAAAAACTCTAACAGATTTGTGTGAATAAATGTCTACAGAATTTTCAGTTTTGGGTGAACTATTCCTTTAAGTCGATGTTGAACAAAATGATCACAGAATGACCTCATTGGCTTTTCTTCTCACTCTCACACAATCATATCTCAGAATTTTTGTATAGCCAATCAAATTTGAGTCTGCCGATCTAGACACGTGCCTAATAACCACTTCAATCAAGTCATTTATACCTCAGGTAAACAATAAATATAAACAAGCGACGACTGCGAGGTGTAATTGTGCAACAGTTAACCTGTGCTCCGGCATCAGACCTTTAATAATCCACTTTCAAGCCTAAAAATGAATTTCACAGCTGCAGTCCCCAGAGGAAGCATGTCAGGCACAAAAGCAGCTCACATCAGTGCGGAAAAGCTCTGTTGGAGAAGGCCTGGAATGCACTGCAGGTTGACACAATTTATAAATAACCGGCAGAAAAAGAGTCAGACACAAAAGCTGGTGCTGTTCAGCCCCTCCACCGAGCAAAGCCGCGTCTGCCTCGCCATACAGCCTTTAACTTGGCTAGTGCCAGCAGCTGGTGTTGCCAACAAATCAGAGAATGTCAAGGCAGCCCGACTGCCAACAAAAGACTGTGTGTGTGTGTGCGTGTGCGTGTGTGTGTGTGTGTGTGTGTGTGTGTGTGTGTGTTGAGAGAGAGAGAGAGAGAGAGAGAGAGAGAGAGAGAAAGAGAGACAAAGGCAGTAACCTGAAAATGCAAATGTTTTTTTAAATAATTTAAACGTATAAGATAAAGCACAAATCCTGACAAAACAAATCACTAAATGATCCAATTTTACATTATTGTGACAGAACAGCTTTATAGTTAATTATTAAAGTAAGACTGGGCAGAAAACAGTGCTTTTTAAAACGGTCTTCATGACACTTAGCTCAAAAGATAAAGCATTAAATCCTAATTTCAGCCTCAAACTAATATCAAGCTTCACACTTCAAGGGGAGGTACCTTTATGTATTAATGCATATTTCATACATAATGGCAATTCCAAGTGCTTTACATAAATAATGAATGAATGAAGATCATTTATGGAATTTTTAATTTATTCAATCCTAATGATCTTGGTAAGTTTGTATTCAGTGAGCATATCTGCAATGTATTGATTTATACAACAGTTCTGTCTGGTTCTTGAATCTGATTGGTTGGTAGCCATGCAATATTCTGCAATAACAGCATTCGTACAGTCTCTTCACCCTTGTGGTTTATTACTCCGCAAACATAGAGACACAAGCAGAAGAAGGAACAATTTGCTACATAATGTACTTATGAGGCTTTTTAAGGCAAGAATGTAGTTATTTTGATTGCAGCTATGCAGTTTAAATATAAGGATTTTAAAATATTTATAATTTCGGAGATTCAGCGCACCAGTGGCCATCAGCATGTAAGCAAAGAAATTGACGGTTAACTGCCACAAGATGTCGACAGAGACCATATAATAAGTCTCTGGAGATTAAAAACTTAAGAGTTTTCGTATTTCAAACTACAGCTGAATTACAATCTAACACTTAATACTTTAACTTTTTAATACATTTTTATTATGATTTGAAACATTAAAATATGCCCTTTATAAAACTGAAACATTGAAATCCTATTAAAAGTAAGGCTGCAAAATATAAAATAAAAGCATAATGATCATTACAGCAATAATAGTATATGTAATGTACTGTACATATCGCAGACGTGTGATAAATTACATTTATTTCAGGTATTAGTTGTTTATCTAAATTTGACCAATAATATGGGGGCGTACTATGTTTATCCCCACCTTCCCAGTAGTTGCTGTTTGGCTGAAGCGGCTCAAGGATGAACCCAGAGCTGAAAGACTAAATATTTGTGCCTTGACATAGTTTTTTTTTTTGTCTGAAATAGAATACGATCTGAAAAAAACATATTTTACCTGTTTATTGTAATGTCATTAAATAAATTATTTCAAAACACAGCTAATAAAATTTGCATTTTTTTAAGGGAAATGTTATATTGGAAGAAATATCACTGTAAAAAATGCTGCGTTCCACACAATTTCTTCATGCTGTTCCAAATTGATAAATTTAACTTAACTGTTTTTGCAAATTTAAGTAGATTAAACATAAAACAATTAAGTTGACCCCCAAAAAAACTTCAAGAATTGTGTTGATTCAGCTCATTTTAAATAAGTAGTTTGAACAAGCAGCAGAAAAATTTTTGAGTGATCGTTATCGCAATACTTAAAAACATCACATATTTTTCAAATATTGTGCAGCCCTAATTAAAAGCAAGTAAATTTCCTTTGAAGCAGACCGCCAAATGGTACGTCTCGTCTTTGAGCAATGTACTATCAGTTATCAGCCCCATTACAGGCCTGTTTTTAAAAGTACACAAAAAAAATGATGTCTGCAAAACTGTTGCAAACTATTTATTTGTGTTGAATTTAAACAAACAAATTAAATGTAATAAAATTCTACTTAATTTGTTTGTTTAAATTCAGCCCAAATAAATTGTTTACAGCCACTTAACGTAAAAACAATTGAGTAAATCCAAGGAATCACCTCTAAATGATTTTTTTTTCAGTGTAATCCTTAAAAAAATTCAGATGTAAGTTTGGTTAAGGAAAAATCTATTAGTTTCATAATTTGCTTTGATTTCACTGCACACAGAGTCTGCTGAACGCAGCTGTATTTTTAGTTCAACTTCACTTATGCCTCATTAACATAAACATCTACGAGCAGCCAATCAGGACAGTCATTAAACATATTTTGTCCCGATGTGTCGGCCTCATGTGCTTCAAGCGGATCTAATGAAATGCTGTTCCACATTAACAGGATTGAACAAACTAACAGTTCCCCCCAACAAGCTCTTGAATGGCATCTACCGTAATGCACATGAGCAGCCGCGGGATGAAACGTTTCCTTCTATACATACGACAGAAGCGAAACCGACATGGAGGCCTGCTTTATATTGTTCCCTGGGGATTGTGGGACATGCTGGAGTGAGAGGGGGGGAAGGGACTGGTGTTACATGAACACAAAAGCAGGAACGATTACGTTTCAAGTAGTCTTGAGCCTTGAGGTGAGTGCGAACCTGTTTCAGAAGCTTTTATTTGTTCAGTTTAAGGAACATCTTGTTGAAAGCTACAACACAATGACTTTAATAAAGTATCTCAGATGACTTTGCTACAGACTTCCTTGAGGAACTTGGACTACAAGGGTGAGCGGGAATGTCTTTGATAAACTATATTAACCGTAATTTGCAGAAAGCAAACCACAAACAGACCGCACTTCCTGGTGAAAAGTGTTTAAACTACCACTGCTGGGCCTCTGTGACATAATTGCAAGATAACTTTTTTTAAGGAAAAAAACATTAAAGAAAATATTTGAAGGACAAATCTAAGCATGGGTATAAGATTATGACGGTATGATAACCATAGATATTTTTTTTATCACAGTTTCAACGGTTTTGTAATAACTGCTCTAAAAAAACTACTTTTCCCCCACTGAACACAATATATTTTATTTTAAGAACTATTTAAAATATTTTGGAACAGTAGGTTTTGATGTGGAGGGCTCTTTTTTTGTCGGAGATACTGTTTAGGGCTGGGCAATATTGCAAAAAAAAGATTACGATATCATGTTTCATATCATTCGGTATTCTGTAATATTTTTTAACAATGCATTTAGGAATATTAGGATTTTTTTTTTATTTAACCACTTAATTTTAATATAATATAGTTTTAATTATCAAAAACAATAATAAAATAAAGATAAGTGTTAAAGAAACTCTCAAACTAGACAAATAAAATGTAAAAATGTGTGTGCATTGGTAAAGGTAGATCAACATCTGTAAGTTGTCAATAACATGATACAGTTAACCTCAAACTATGTAAGCAAAACAAATTATGATAATCAAATCTAAGCTTTCAAGTAAAGGAGCTAGCCATCATTATTCAAATACATACTGCAACATAAACAAATTGTGAAGTTGAATGACTATATTACCCACTATGCTAAAACTCTTTCAAATGGAGTGCTAGTGGCTGGGATGCACTAGAAAAAAAAAACCAAAAAGCCGCTCTGGCAACATCTTTTTTTATTTACAATCTCCTCACTGCTGCTATACGGCACTCATTTTCGCGTATGTGTTATGTTGACCTGATGTGACAAGCGCGAGTGCGTGGTTTCCTTCACTATTTTCTATGCGCTTTGCGTTGGTGCTCCTCTGGCGTTAAGCAGATTGGTTCATTCTACTTACATGAATCGCAGTGCGCTCGCGGCATTCGGAAAACATTCAGATGTTTTTCAACTAGGTGCGCCTGGAAAGTGCATCATGTGTGCACCGCTTGCACATCATGTGCACGTCATGCAAGTCGCGCGCCTCCATTGGAAATGACACCCTAAGCTTATTGGCATTCCTTCCAAGGCGCGAGCTGAGCAGCCACATTTTAATAAAACTATAGCCTTCATAACGAAACTTCATACTGATCTTTTAATCGTTATAGACAATGGTGTTTGTTTGGTCAAATAACAATTTTATCGCTCAGCTCTAATACTGTTGTCCTAAATACTAAATAAAATAAAAGTCGTTAAAATCATGTAAAAAATTTTTACATATACCGTAGGTATGGTAGAATAGAAAGTTAAGGCATAAGTTATTTTCCAAACCGCGGTAAAACCTTGAAACCAGATATCCCCCATGCCTACACAAATCATTCAAAAACCGTGTCTTTCAAAACATGAAATGAGCAATTTAATGTAGCTAATGGTAAATAAATGTAAAAGTTTGCTAAAATACGGCTCTTAGAGCATTTCACTCAAAATTGGTAACATTTTATAAATGAAGCAAACGTGAATACCGATCAATAGTCATTTAAAGTTAGATGATTTGTTTGTTTGTTTGTTTTTTAGTTAATTTTTTAAATACTTAACTGTATTTAATTAAATTATATGTACATTTATGTATTTTTTCTTTTTTGGTTTTCTTTTTCGATAAATATATACGTAGCTGAAAGCAAAATTACTGTTTAAACAGAATAGTTTTAAAAACTAATTTCTAAAAACTAAATTCTTTTGTATTTGACATAGTGACAGTAAATAATATTTTACAAGGTATTTGGCAAGATACTAGTATTCAGCTTAAAGTGCAATTTAAAGGCTTAATTGAGTTTATCAGGCAAGTCATTGGACAACAGTGGTTTGTGCTGAAGCGAATAAAAAAAAACATAAATGGGCTAATAATATTGGCCTTAAATGTTTAATAAAATTAAAAGTAGTTTATTCCAGCCAAACTATAAGAAATAAGACTTTCTCCAGAATAAAAAAAATAATAGAAGATAATGTGCTTTGTTAACCCTTGTGTGCTGTTGGGGATGATTTCATGCACTCTAGGTTGATTTTGAGGTTAAATTTGTCCACAACTTTCTCTGTGTTTCAGCAATTGGAATGATTTTTGGTGACAAATCTTACTTTGATACATATTTTGCGAAAATGCTTTGAATTTTTCTTTTTATTCAACAATACACTCATTTAACAATATAAATTTACTACCCTTTCGTTATGTTGGTGGCCGTTTTTCCCCTATTTACATTTTATTATAATGACAATTGTTGATTGCAAATCCATGACACCATGTAATCACACACACACTATAATCTGCTGTTTTACTCCCTAGAACTCCATATAAAAGTCAGAAACCTTTTTTGTACAGGTCTATCTAAATGTTAATGGGTTAATGCTGCCAACTGATGATCAATAGTAAAAAAAAAATAAAAGGTTTAAAGGTGCTGTATGCAAGTTTTTGACTCTTCTAAAGCCTAAAAATACCATAATATGTGTGAAGATATTTAAGAAACATCCCAAGTAAACATACTTGTTTAACTGAAAAACAGTCAACTGCTGAAGTCAGATATTCTGCTTTGAAAATGGTTTTTCCGTGCCGGAACGCTGTCTTTATTTAGGTAAATTTAACCTGCACAATGCCAGTTTAGCCAATTATATTTCAGCACTCCGGGTTGCCTTGTTGGAAAACAGCGTATTTCATTCATTCATTTATTTAGAAAGGCTCTCAAAGCATGCGTCCGTGACCGAAATGGACAGTATCAGATGTTGAAATGAAACAGATTCAGTTCCACATGAGGTTATTAATTAGCAAATTATAGAAATATTAGGAACGTAAACATTAGGTGAGCAGGTTACATTGTAACTGTGTGTCTTAACAACACGCTTTGTGACGAGATACGCAGTGATGAGCAGTTTGGCTGTTTGCACCAGACGAAACACGACAGGAATTTAAATACAGCCTTTCAGAAGCACAGAATAAGCACTCACTCACGAAACGGTAAGGTTTAGAATCTATTTAAACTCACATTGTTAGCATTTAGCACTGAATAAAACACACAAGGTTTACCTGAGGTGATCACTCTCATAGGTTTCACATGTTCAGCTGTGAGAAATAGAAGCTTGAATAGAATAGAAGTTTCTAATTTATCAATTCGAGGTGTTGGTTAGAACCAAAACTCCTTTTAATATGGAAAATATTCCTTCTATCGCGTGTCGTTGCTTTTATTTAGAACACAGTTTTAAATCACTCACTCCTGTACTCAATCTGGCATCCCAGGCGTGCGTTTATTTTGATCCAGGAGTGCAATACCTAGTTCAACCACTGGGCGTCAAACTTACATACTGCACATTTAACTGTTTTAACTGTCAACAGGCTTTGGAATCAGTCAATGGGACAAAAACAGCCATGAACATAATGTGTAGTCAATTTGAACAGTACACAAGGCTTAAACATCACTCGGGAAATATTTGAAATGCAGAGTGTTTTTTTTTATACAAGCCCCAAAATGAGCCCGAAAAAATGCAGATGAAACCGCAACAAATATCAAACATTTGAATTTAAACTTAAGCAGCATTGAAAACCTTGAATATATTTATCCTGTTTTAGTTTTGATTTGATCATTAGTTCAGCCAACCAAATAAATGCTGCCATTAGGCATCTAATTGTCATCTTCTGCTCCTTGGTTTGTATGTCGTGTTATCTCAGCCAACAAGACAGCTGAAAAGCATGTGGCTTTCCTTTTTTCCAAGCAATACAATGCTCACTTGAGCCACATTGTTCTCCTAAATAAATCTGGGTGGTCTTGTTCATTCCATGCAATGGCAGCAGCAAATGGGCTGATCTGAACTGGTTCAGCTCAAACTGGACTTCACAAGGGATTTCTATAGCGGTTTAGCATCCATCTGCCAAGTTTCCTTGAAAACAGAAAGCCCTCGCTGCGAAACAAAACGCTCAGTGTCACCATTATTCCTGTAATGAGCTCACAGACAATGCAAAAGGCCTGGCAGTTTAATTGAGAAAGTCAGCCAATTGCACATGCTCAACAACAAAGACGAAACTCGCAAAGGACCTTTGCAGGCACGTACAGAAAACACGCTGGCTCTATCCTCGCCATCTCTGATAGAGCTTCCACACATGAGCGGCTCACTGGCTCTGATCCATCAATGCTCATTTGTGTTGTTCTTTGTTTGTCTGTAGGTCAACAATTCTTCCACCGTTTCCCTCTTCACCTGAATGCCAATCTCTCATCCTAAATGACTCCTTATGGCTCCTATCAAACATCTTGCACCATTGTTAAATCCAAGCCATCCAATAAACCACTGATTTCCTCAGAGACCACAAACTCAAGCCTCACAGAACAGCTGAGCTTGTAGCAAACATGGGGAACAAACATTCACTATGACTTTCGCCTCATTAAAAGGAACACTCCATGTTTTTTTTTTTGGAAAACAGGCTCATTTTACATGTCTCCCAAAGTTAAACCGTTCATTTGACAAGTTTTGAATCCATTTAGCCGATCTTCGGGTCTGGTAGGAGCACTTTTAGCTTAGCTTAGCATAGAGCATTTAATTGGATTATACTATTAGCATCTCGCTCATAACATTTCCTATTTAAAGCTTGATTTTTCTGTCGTTATTGCCTGAAAATAGTCCTAAGTTAACCTAAATGTGCTCATGCCAGACCCGGAGATTGGCTGAATGGATTCAAAGCTGTTAAAACGCAACTGTTTAACTCTAGGTGAATTTCTTCCTTCTAATTTAAGGGTTAACTGGTTAATAGTTAGTAAGGTAGCAGTTAATTTTAGATAAAGATTCAGATATGCAATGAAGGGTAGTAGAATATGGTCTTGCAGAATAAAGCATTAATACGTTATTTATTCTGCAAGGACTACACAAGCTAATGAGCAGCTAGTTAGCTAAAATGTTACTGCTTAGCTTAATTTTACATTATTATTATTTTTATTCTTTTACACAACTATCCTTTCAAAAGCATGTCGCATTTGTCTAGAAAAAACACAGACAGCTTTATGATTCCAAGCAAAGGAAACAAGGGCAGATCAACCTCAGACTGCCTGAGGTAATTTCTTTTGGTCTTCAGGGATAGCTTGACAGGATGTTTGCTAACTAACGTCATCTCCTATAAATTCTTTGTGGCTTCAGATAGCAAGAGGTATTGGTCAGCCCATAAAACATGTTGTTTAACACATTAAAAGCTTTTCAAATGAGCCATTTTGATTCCATTTAAAAAGTAATTCTTAATGTGGCAGTGCTACGCTAAGTTAGCTAGTAGCGTAATACTACATGTTAAAAATAAAGGGCAGGATATCCTGCTTTCAAAGTCAACCCCTTCACTCATTCTCACTAGCAAACGTGTAGCACAATAAAATCATTTTCTCCCTGTCCAAATTACAACCATATGTAATTAAATTTATACTTTAAGGGAGTTTGTGATTATCATAATGGAGATTAGCGCTGTACTCAGATAACCCAAGACTTCTTTCCCTCACTCTTTACAAACAGACCCCAAGCCAATTCACAATCTTCTCCAAATTAAAACCGTAGCTATTCACTTGGAGCTTTTGGTTCCCATACAAGAGAGATCTGCTCCTTGAGCCTTTTCGTATCCCTGTGGCTTTATCACGAAGTGGCAAGCCAAAGAGAAAGAGAGAGGAGATATAACACAATTATTTTGCTCTTTAATAATAACCAGAATTCCTGCACTGAAGTCTGAGGGATTGTGGTTTCTTTTAGAAGGACGCTGTGGGCTATTGTATATGCTCTGACAAGAGAAGGACAAGTAACAATACACTGCTGGTTAAGCTAGAGAAACCTTATAAAATGGTAGTACTTTGTCTCAAATTTGAAGTTTCGAATAGCCTAAATTATCTTGCCAGGTCACAATTTTAGCATACCCACAGGCTAACATCACATCCCTTCCCAGCCAGAAGAAAGTCTACACCATAAGTACCCAAGTGTTTTCTTTTTCAGGCTCAACAGTCACATTCCTTACAGCTTGGACTCCAACACTGGCTCGGCAAGCAATCAATAGCATGTAATTATGATGACAGACTCTCACTCTTCAGTGCTGTAAACAGATCAGCCTGTTGTAAATGACTTTGTTTGATGTGGATTAATGCAGGAACAACCAAACAAACTCACCAGTACATAAGCATACACAATCTGGTCAATTCCAAATATTTACATTAGAAATATTTTAGTTTTGCACTAGAATAAATGTTTTTTCTTTATCTTTCTTGCATTGGTCTTTTAAGGCTTGATACCTTGATAAATGTGCAAATAAATGTTATTTTAGGGGTACAGAAGCGCTTCTCTGGGGCAGTACCCTTGAAGACAAAAGGTGTACCATATCTGTAATATTAGAATATTTTAGTACCTAGTGAATAATAATGAGACACCAATGCGTCCACTAGCAATTGAGTGCTACTTTACCAATTTTGATCCCACAAATTTTAAACCTGGAAGATGAAATTAGCAGACAAAAGCTCAAAATTATCCAGTTATCCCCACAATTAAAGCACACAGGAGCTAATGATGTCTTGTTTGATGCTGAACACACATAGATCTGTTCAAATCTTTAAAACTTGGTTAAGGGTTTCATGAACCTTTAAGGGTATAGCTCCAGTGAAAGCTGTTGACCAATAAGGATGTGTGAGATTGTACCTGTACGATAGGCTTAAAGAGTTTGAACAACTTTTTAATCTCTCAAGAACAGGGGTGCTCAAACTCGGTCCTGGAGGGTCGGTGTCCTGCATATTTTAGTTCCAACCCCAATTGAACACACCTGATCCAGCTAATCAAGCTCTTTCTAGATATAATAGAAACTTCCAGGCAGGTGTGTTAAAGAAAGTTGAAGCTAAACTATGCAGGCACCGGCTCTCCAGGACCGAGTTTGGGCACCCCTGCTCTAGAATGCTCACTTTAAGCAGGCTACAAATTGATTCAGTGCCAATATGGAACAAAATACCTTCGGAAGTGACATTTATAACTAGGGAAACCAGATCTAGAAACGCCTTATAGCGACAAACCAGCTTGACTGGTAACATGTAGCATAACATTTCCTGGAACGGGGCTTCAAACCTTCTGGTATTGAACCAGGAACCACTAATGTCAAGCCAACAATGTCCTCAGCGCAACATTTTTAAAACAGTGATGCAATTTGTCTAGACTGCCACAAAACTGGACGGCAAAAAGCAAGATCTTTCCTAAATCAAGTAAACAGTGGCATGTAGTGAGGGGCATTCAGCTGATAGACAGTCCGTTCCTAGTTAGCTGGAAAAGCTATGAAACATTTTTTCCGACTGAGTGACATGTGCCAGCCTTGGCACTGTCCAGCATGCAATGTTTTACCAGTGAAAATGTTGTCATGCCATTGGCACTTCCTAAGTGGGGACAAGACACTCTGCCTGTCTTTCAACTGACCACCTTCACCAGCTGCCAGACAACCAACTACACCAGCAACCAATCAAGACGAAGCATCCCACACCTTTCCTCAAATCGGCCTTTTCCGTAACCCCCTGCCCCTGTCCTTGATCTACAATTATAAGCGCTAACTCTCCATTTTTGCAGAAAAATGGCAATTTAATGCTTTGAAAGCTTAATGAGTGAATAATTACATTTTTAATGAAGTCTGAAAACAGCCTGACTGAGGGGAAAATGCAGAGCGAATGGAAAGAGTGAGAAAGCAATCTGTCCATGTCCAGAAGGCCAGTTTAATCCCTGACACCTGTCAAAGTGCTCAGACGGCGCAGACCCCCATCGTTCATTAAAGACTGCAGTTGCACAGAAAGGCTTAACCCAAGATCCTTTGCTTTGAGAGAAGACCTCTCAGCCCACGGGGAGGTAATCCACACACGACCAAAGATACGATACACTCCTTACGTTCAATAACACATCTGTCGGAGCTGTATTTAGATCATACCTCACACCTACCGCTCTCTTTCGCAGACTCTGCAGGGTGCTCAGTCAATCAGTAACTGAGAGGTTAAGCAAAGCAGCCTTATGCAGGACATGTCTGCTGCATCAAAGCATTTAAGCAGTATACTCAAAGGGTGAGCTGAACATTGGGGAAAACAGGATGGAAAGTGTTAAGAACAAAGGGTAAAAAAGAAGTTATCAAACAAAAATGAGAAAGCCTGCCAGCGGATTGCACCAAGTCTTGTTCAGAGTTGTTGTTGGCATGGAATACAGCTGGCGTTCATACCAATGTTTCCCCTCAAACATTCCTAGTGTCCATCCCCCAAACCTGCAAACCAACATGCTTGCTTCTTGGATCAATAAACTTGCAAGGAGACTTAATTGTTTCCACACACCATTTTTCTACTTCCAGTCAATTGTGCACCTCCCCCTGACTTTGAACTTGACTTGTCACACAGCCAAAGGTGCAGAATGGAGCAGCCGAAATGTGAAATCAAGGTCACTCTGGCTGGTTACGAACACAGGTATCCACTGGGGTTGACAGGACTGCAGGGGGCCTGGCCTTTAGAGGGGGTTTAGTGGTGAATGAATGAGACAGAAGAAGAGGGGATTATGGGGGCCGGTCGTGAGAGTCTATTGTTCGAGCCTGAGAAAGTGTGTAATGGTTGCATGCTTGCATTCAGAGTATAAGAGAGCATCGACTCCTCAGAGTGACGGGGAACCTTGCAGCAAAGAAGAATGGGTTAGTAGAGTCTTGCTGAGCTCTCTCGACAGTCTATTAAAAGTCCAGGACCCACTCCTTTCATGAGAATTAGCTCATTGTGGTGAAACGATGACTTTGTGTTGGAAAGGTTGATTTTGGTATTAGGTTTCTGGCTACTAGGCTGGGTCTTAAAAGGCAGACTTGATGTATACCGTCTCACCGACTTGTGGTGGCCACAAAAAAAAAAACAAAAAAAAAAAAACCACAGCATGTCCCATGTGTCATTTTATGATTCTAAGAGGTGCTCAGGCCACTTTGGACCTTTTGCGAAGGCCAAATGGATGCAGAATTCCACCAGATTATCTATGAAACATACGTCACCAAAGTGCAGAGGACCACAAGAGCTTAAGGCAACATTTGGGACAAGGCCCTAAACCAGAGAAGAGTGACGGCAAACTGCCTTAAGGAGCTACTAAAATGCAAATCTTTTCCAGTCTGTGAATGCAATCATCTCACGCGCCTTGAGCCCAGTCCACCAATAGCAAATATATTCAATTCAATTCAATTCATCTTTATTTCTCTAGCGCTTTTACGATGTAGATTGTGTCAAAGCAGCTTAACATAGACGTTCTAGTAAACTGAAACTGTGTCAGTTCAGTTTTCAGAGTTGAAGTTCAGTTTAGTTCAGCTCAGTGAGGTTTAAATTTCACTGCTGTCCAAATACTGAACAGCAAATCCATTGATGCGCCGCTCCACAAGTCCCAAACGAAGCAAGCCAGTGGCGACAGTGGAACAAACTTGACGAAAGTGAAGGAAAAAATACCTTGAGAAAAACCAGGCTCAGTTGGGCACGACCATTTCTTCTCTGGCCAAACCCCTTATGCAGAGCTGCAGTCTAGGGGCCGGAGGCTGGAGAACTCTGGTCCTCAATCGTGAAGAAGCTGCAGGTGTGAGTAGGTCATCGGTGGGTGTTCAGGCTGGCTCACAGGATCAATGTGGAGACTTGTATGTCACCGGTCTTTTTACAAGAAAACGCTGTTAATTAATCGTGTCACTTTGGAATGAATCTGGATCAGTACAAAGGTGGGAACTACGCTGCCTAATTACTTGCATTCATTAAAATACTTGCAAAAAAAAAAAGAAGTAAAGAGAGAGAGGCCACCTTCAACTCCTTTGTGTCCATGCTAAAGGACACACTCTTGTGAAGCTGAACAGTGAGCAAGCGAGAAGACACAAAGCATGTGTTCAGGTCTCCTCCTTTGGCCTTTTCACCTCACTCTCACATAGTAAATTTTTAAGCGGTTCTCTCCACACTTAAGTGTCTGTTCTCACTCCTGGATACTAACCCCTGCAGACCATTAAACTTTAACAGTATGTATGTTTCAAATGGCACAGACCCTCAGGAACCACCACAAAGAAAGTGAAAAAAAAAAGGTTGCAAAAAAAAAAGGCTCAGTCTAGAATAACCTAGCTTTTTTTACCCCTTTTATTTATTTAATTTTATTTAAGCTCTTCACTTCATTGATGATTTAGCAAAAATTTTTTTCCTGTAGTTCGCGCAATGGAAACCCAGACCACAAGAACCTGAACCGGCAACCGAAATTTCACCACTTAGCGTAAACCTCAACCCAAAAGCCAATCTACTCATTTGAGGAAGCCCAGTCTGTGAACGTTCCACTGTTTCCTTCTTACCCCTTCCCACCAAAAAGACTGGTGCGGTTTTAACTGAAAATAACCATCAAAATAACACAGCTGCTTATTCCTAAGCAAATCAAAAGATGAGCCATCAGCGCAAACCGCGCTGAAGACATATTTCATGTAGTAATTACAATCATGGCCAACAACAGAATGTTAATTGAGGGAATTAACATGGTATATTATGACATGCAGTGACTGCAATTTAAAGATCAAAGTTTGGGACAGTTCTGTGGAAAGGCTTTTTAATCTCGCTCTCCCCCTTCAGCTTCAGTCTCTTCAAGTTGTGAATGCCTCAGTCAGTCGCCTCTGATTTTAATTTTCCTAAGGGAGACGCCCGCGCAAACTGGAGTTATGAGGCAGCCCAATTAAAAGACTATTCTAGGATAGCAAGCTTGCCATTCAAGGCCAAAACCACTCACGGGTATTTCTTCAAAAAAATAAAGCAAGGGAAAAAAAGGACTGGGAGCAGGGAAGAGAGAAAGGAATTGCACAGCAAGAGCCTGGAAACCAAAACAATAGCACTGAAACTTTTATTGTTGGGTTCACTGCTGGAGGAAACAGAACAGGCAACACCTGCAGTTTGGTGGTGTGAAAGATCAAAGAAAAGTGGTATTCTGTGAGTGACATACTTTATGACATGCAATTCCACATTCAAATTATCCTCTCTATTTAACAAGTCTTTGCATAATGTGATGGTTTATTCATTTGAAAATTTAATTAAATTAAATTAAACTAAACAAAACATTTTTTTAAGTCACCAGATTATAAAAAATAGCCATTACCGCATGAATAAATGACCACCATGATATAAACAACTACTGTAATTTGTTAGTCATTTTCATAAAACCTTAAAATATACACCAAGCAGCATTTTGCTATTTAATATCAATACAATTGTTCACAAAAAGGGAGTTTGTTTTTATTTTTTTCATACATCTATCCACAAACTTTCATAAACTGCTTTGCATTTTCCCTTTAGAAATATTCTTTGTGTTAAGGTCAAGCCAGATATTTAGTTTGGCTGTGCTCATAGCTGTGGGACAAAAGACAGAATAAAATGAATTAAGGCAGTATGAAGAATGGCCGTTCATTCACTCGGGGGGATGTCTTTGTTTTCATCTGCACTCTGCTTTCTAAAGCCTCCTCGGGAGACTATAGACTCTGCCTTTCATTTAAACATTAGCACAAAAGAACTGTGCATTAAAACATGACAGCATGACTGTTCATATGGAGAATTGTAGATATATACAAAAAATATACTATATTTATACAGTGTTTATAGTCATACACTGGCGTTTAAAAAGCTTGGCATTGATAAGGCTGTTTTTCATGAAAGCTTTCAAAATATAGCTCTCATGCTCATCAAAATTACAATTTTATTTGATCAAACATACAATAAAACCATTTGATTTGTAAAATATTAAATATTAAACAGTATATAAGAAGTCAAAGAAGAACTTCAAATAATCCAGAAATCCTTCTAATACAAAAATGAAACACTCAAGAAAAAACATTTCTCAATGTTATACATTTTAAAAAAGCATAATATTTTTGTATAGATTATAATACTATATGTTCCAAAGCAAAGTGAAAAAAAAACTGGAATATTTATAAATGTTTTACGACCACTTTTAAACAGTTTTAAAAAGCCACTACAGAACATAAGAATTAATTAAATAAATAAATAAATAAATAAATAAATAAACAAAAACGAAACTACATTGATGCATTTTACTGACAGATATTAGTGATGTGCAATATCTCAATATATTTTAGTATTTTTCTATAATAGGTTATATCTTTCGTTTGTCTAAAATGTAATTCAAAACATTCTGATATGCAGAAAACTGCAAACCCAGAACTTTTATTTTTAACTCATGACCTTTAAAAAGTACACCATCACCAATAAACCAACCAATTAACCTACCAATCAAACAACTAACCAATCAACCTACCAGCTAACCAACCAACCAAACAATCAACCAAACCAACAATTCAATTTAATTCATCGTTATTTCTAGTGCTTTTATAATGTTTATTGTGTCAAAGCAGCTTAACATAGAAGATTATAGAAAATTTAAACTGTGTCAGTCCAGTGTTTAGAGTTTAAGCTCAGTTTAGTTCAGTTCATTGTGGTTTAATTTTAACAGCTGAAAGTCCAAACACTGTAGAACAATTCCATCTATGCGCAGCTTAGTCCCGAACCATGCAAGCCAGTGGCGACAATCAATCAACCAATCAACCTAACTAACCAACCAATCAAACAACCAACCATCAAACAACCAACCACCCAAACAAACAACTAACCAACCAAAAAAACAACCAATTAATCAATCAATCAATTAATCAATCAAACAAACAACCAACCAACCAACCAACCAACCAACCAAACATACAATCATCCAATCAATCAAATCAACCAATAAACCAACCATCAATCAACCAACCAATCAATCAACAACCAACAAACCAAACAATCAAACAACCAACCAAACAGCCAACCAACCTAATCTAAACTAACTAAAATAAACAACAACAACAACAATAAAAACTAAGCCAAACTCAGTGAACTGACAAACTGGTGACAAACTAAAGATGATAAATATGAGTATTAAAACAATAGTCATTCTAAATTTACAGTTAGCTTATGCAATCAGATGATGTATGATGGGCTTTTCCGGAGCTCTGTTTTTCCAGCAGGACTCAAAACAATAGTTAAACTTCCCTCCTCAACAAACTTGAGCAATTTAGCTCAGTCTTCAAGTGTAGGATCCTGACCTCTGCAATATTTCATCTTCCAGAGCTTTCAACGAATAACAAACAGGAGGAACGCATCTATGGCCATATAAGACTACAGCTATACGTCCTACAGCCCGCTGCCTCCATCCCCGCTTGACAGGATTTCTCCAGTATTTATATGACTCAGCAGCAGAGGAACGTAAACAGACACTGATTAGTGTATCAAGCTGTAATTAGTGTTAAAGGGCTTATGGGTTATTAAAGTGAGGATTTGAGGCATGTTTCTAAAACACGTCCACCATCCCCCACAAAGAGCCACCCAGGCAGTCAATAGTACTCGACTTAGTCTGCATTTGATGGAGTGCGAGGCGATTATACAGAGATCTGCTGGAGAAGCTTAAGTCACTGCAGGTCATTTGAGGTTAACAGGCCTTGCTGGGTAAAAAGGATGTGGTTTTGTAAAAGAAGCCACTTTTTGTTTTTGTAAGCCCGCATTCTCTATAGGACAACCCTGACTAAGTTTCCGTGACAGAAAATGGTGAAATGGTTTGGTCCTTAGTGCTTGGTCTTAATAAAAGGACAGTAATTCAAGGTTACATGCTGGGAAACTTTTTCTTTCAAACTGAAGTGTATGAACTATGCTAAACACCACCAACTGAAATGGAGCCACTGTTACTACACTATTATTTCTTAAGGCTGTGAGTTGCTAAGAATCGGATACAATATCACTATATATGTGCTATATTGTTTGTTATGGAGACAATGCTATTTTGGGACATAAAACCAACCAACTAACAAACCAAACAATTAACCAAACAACCATCTAACCAACCAAACAACCAACCATAAACAACCAAACAACCATCTAATCAACCAAACAACTGTCTAATCAACCACAACCAACCACCCAATCAACTACTAATAAACCAAACAACCATCTAATAAACCACAACCAACCAACCAATTAACCAAACAAGGAACCAACCAACTTACCAACCTATCAACCAACAAGCAAGCTAAACAACAACAACAAAAACTGACTTTTCCGCAACAGAAAACAATGGTTCGGTCCACAGCGCACTTGGAAGCTTGGCCTTAATGAAACGACAGTAATTCAAGGTTACATGCTGGGAAACTTTCTCTTTTAAACTGAAGTGCATGAACTATGCTGACCACCACCAACTAACATAGAGCCAGTGTTACTACACTATTCTTTATTAAGGCTTTAAATTGCCAAGAATCTGATTCAATATCACAGTATAAGTGATATGATATATTATTTGTTATGGAGAAAATGTTATTTTGGGACATAAAACCAACTAACCAACTAATCAACATAACAAACCAAACAATCAACCAAACAACCATCTAACCAACCAACCAACCAAACAACCATCTAAACAACCAAACAACCCTCTAAACAACCAATTAATCAACCAATCAATCAAACAACCAACCACAACCAACCAACCAAACAATCAACCAACCAACCTATCAACCAACAAGCAAGCTAAACAACAACAAAAACAACAACAACAAAAACAACAAAACTGACTAAGTTTCTGTGACAGAAAACAATGGTTTGGTTCACAGTGAACTTGGAGGCTTGGCCTTAATGAAAGGACAGTAATTCAAGGTTACATGCTGGGAAACGTTCTCTTTTAAATTGAAGTGTATGAACTATGCTGAACACCACCAACTGACTTGGAGCCAGTGTTACTACACTATTATTTATTAAGGCTGTAAATTGCCAAGAATCTGATACAATGTCGCAATTACAAGGGTTATATGATATGATATATTGATTGTTTTGGAGACAATGTTATTTTGGGAAAAAGTCCAAACAGAAGTCCAGTAATCGTACTATGATGGCAAGCAGAGTTTACAGTACATTATAGAGCTGCACAATATTGAAAAAATCTGATATTGCAAAATTATTCACTTTCCTAACTTTGCTTTGTCTCTTTTCTAGAGACAAAAATCCTTAGATAAAGTGAAAATACTGTTTCATTTTAAAACAAGTAAAATGATCTGTCGGTCGTGCAAGTTTTCTGCTTTTGAAATGTAGATACTTGGACTAGAAACAAAAATTCTATTTTCTACATACTCATTTAATTTATTGTTTTTTTTTTTGCATAAATCATATATAAATTCCATATAAATACAGTAATTAAATACAATTCTCTAGCTCATGGTCAACTATATTTCAGACTCAACATTGCATATCTTGTGATGTGACAATTGCAATTAGTATATGATGTACAAAAAAATTGAAGCCAAACATATATAAATCAAAAACAAACAATCAAAAGAAAATTTCATTCAAAATATATACAAACAGTGCTTGGCTGAGGCTTCTTTACCAACCAATGTGCTCCGACACCCAATAACAAATCAGTGCTACTATACTACTGCTCTTTATACTTTATATAGCAGACCATTAAGTCAGAACAGCTTGTATCGTTACAACAGGTAAATACCAGATAAGTATTTCATTAGAATGAGGTTGTGCAAGGAAATGTTAAATGAATCCAATCCATGTACACTAAAACTAAGTAAATCCATGGAAAAATGCTAGCTAGTACTGTATCCAATTGACTAATGTGAGTAAAAGTATCGTTATCGGCTCAAAAAAAATGGTATCGGTATATATCTATTTAGCTTCATATTTATTTGTTGTTTTTTAAATGTATTAACTGAAACATTATAAATTTTGAATAGTTTAGTTTATAGACAAAATATTGTCATCTAGGTTTGAGGTTTTTGTGCAATATTTGTATTTACTTCAATTCTATTTTAATAAATAATTACTTTATTTTAACTGTACTTTAATTAACGAAAGATTCTTTCAACAGTGGCTTTAGTTGCGGTTATGCAACATGGTGCAACAAAGAAACATTCTGTTCACACTGCTCTTTTTCAAGCCGTAAAGAGCCAATCATGAAGCAAAACAACAAGAAGCAGATAAAGCATTATAAAAATAGTCAATTTAACTGCCGGTTTTCTAAAGATACACAATGTTTTGCGTGAAAAACAACTATTAATATAGGTATTAGGGTTGGGTCGATAGATGATGCCATCGTCTATCGCCGATGGCTGTTAGACATCACGATGTTGAACCAGCATCACGATCCTCCGCCCCTCCCCCATCACTGCAGCAACCTGCTCACGATAAATACACATTTAGGCCCAGTTTGCAGTAATATGTCTTAGTTTTAAAATGACGTTTTAGAACGAAAACGCTCCAAGTCCACACTGGCATTTCATCTAGCATTTCTGAAAAGCCCTCCTCCCACACTATACCGCTGAAAAACAAAGACCATGCGAGTGAGGTAGTTGAAACGGTAGGCTACAAATAATTAATTCGTTATGAATTAATTAATTATTACAATAACGATCATCCATTGCGATGTTTCACATTAGACAACGTACGATGCCAAATTGGTCAACATTCCCCAACCCTAAAAGGTATATAACTTTTCAAACTCACTTTTTGTTAGAGACAAAAATCACTTTCAAAGCTTAGTTAAGACTTGCTCCAAGATCATTGGTTTGCCTCTGCAGAGTCTAGCAGAGTTACATGAACAGCAAATGATAAGGAAAATTCAAAGTGTGATACAAAACGATTCCCATCCTCTGAAGCCTTTTTTTGTACTGTTGCCCTCTGGGAAATTTAGAAGCATTAAATACTTTTCTAATAGATATAAACTCACCTTTGTTCCTGAGGCAATAAGGCTTTATAACCTTACATTTTTTAGCAAGTTTTAAAGAGCATCTAGTTTACCCCTTTTTCTAGATTTAATATAAGTCTTTTGTGTCTCCAGAATGTGTCTGTAAAGTTTCAGCTTAAAACACCTATCAGATGATTTATTATACCATTCAGAAGATTGTGATTTTTAGCTCTGAGCATCTTGTAGAGTTTTTTTGTGGCCTGTGCCTTTAATGCTAGTCCTCCCCACCCACCGTTCCCACTGCATGTCAGTGTGCCTCAATCTCCCCTCTCGGCTGCGTCAGACAACAGACAGACATGGAGGAAGCCGATTGTGAAAAATACTACAGTAAGAACTTTCCCAATGACTATTTGATGTATTTGTTGCAAAGTTCACGCACACACACCGATACGCACACACAGCGAACACACAGACAAGCGAGCGTTTAGCTTTGCATTGTTTTTGCACGCAAATGTGTCAGGATACAAATTAATATCTGTTATGTTAATGTGCAAAATAAACCTGATTTAACTTCCACAACCCGGGACTGAAGCGTCTTCTTTTATAATTGTACTGACATACAGCTGAGGGGATAAAGTCAAGCTGAAGTAAATGGCTGTAATTCATAATAAACATGCACTGATTTATAAACATTTTAAACTTGTAAAACTCATTCTTGATCACATTTGATCATGATTGATGATCACAGAGAGCTGAACAGATATTTTATTCCCGGTTGCTTTGAGCATGTCCTGTCTTGTTCATATGATTATACGCGTTACTACAGAGACATGTTATTACGCAGCTGTCAATTCAACTCGGTGGGTGGGGAAACAGCACTCCTATGTCAAGTTGCAGTGGGCCTCAAAATGGGATGAATTTGGATCCTATTTTAATGTCAGGAAATTAAAAAAAGAGACTTATTGTGTTTATATCACCCCAATATGACTGTGGATACACTATACCTACACACAGTTCTGTCTAAACAGTTTAAAAAATATGACTTTCTTCATACGCACCCTTTACATTTTTAATGTATGGGTCTTTCCTTGTTGTTGTTTGTGTAGTATCATTTATAAAGTTATTATGAAGCATGCTGGATTGTGTTTTTTCATATTGTTGTAAGTCATTTGTGGTTTATGTGTTTGTTGTATCATGATGCTACTGGCCTAATTTAATTGCCTCTGGTGGGACTAATAAAGTTGTTAAACCTATTGTATTCCGACTGCTTTCCCCATTTTTGGAGCTTGATAGTCCCCGTATTTTTTATAACACAGAAAATGTTTTTACGACCATTCAATATGTTGTATTTCAAAGATGATATAAAATTACATGGTAAAACGCAAAATTTGTACATTCTAAAAAACGCCTGGTTATTTCAGCCCAGTTCTGGGTGTAATAGGGACTAACCCATAGGGACTAATTAAATTAATAGGACCAAATTTAACCCAATGTTTGGGTCCCAATTTCAGTTTAAATAACTAAAAAATGTTTTAGAGTGTATTGTTGGGTGAAAATTCCCTTTACAGCTAACAATTACCTCTGGACCACTCCAACAAAAACAACACTTTCCTTTTGAACGTCAATCATCGTTTCTTTATGTGCATGACTTTCTAGCTGGTTTCCAAACCCACCAGCAGCTGTTGCTCATATTACACCGTTTCAGCCTCAAGCAAACCCTTCCATGTCCTATCAGAGGCAGAAGCGGCTATTGGCAGTCAAACAGTCAGCCCTTCCACATGGCCTCCCCTTCAATAAACAAACAAGCTGCGCATTGAGCCCATCCAGAGCTGAACCTCCGCTCTATCAGCAGCTAGTGATGCATACAGAAGCAGAAGCAGCACGCGGGGGCCACGGAGCCGGGTCTGAGGGGCCTTTTAAAGCTGCTGGAGGAATGAGCAGGTGGTGAAGGACAGACTCACCTGCGCTGGGTGGAGGAGCTGCAGGGTTAATGAGAGACCTGCCGCTGCTACCACTTCGCTTATTATTCTGACGACTGACGTTTACAAGAGAACAATGACAGCTTCACCACATGCAAGTTCAAATGCATTCGTATATAGACAGACGGGTCTGGATAGACTTAGACATGCACATAAATCTAAATAGATCATTCTGGAAAACAAACAATGGAGATAAAATACTCATTGCAGACTGATAGACCACAGTCCGATCTTGAGGAAATGTAACTATTTTAGGTATTGTCAGAAAAGTGGCTAAATTTCTACGAATTCATATGATTTAATTCATATGGAGGTGAATTTTTATTATTTTTTTTTTATGGAGGCGTGTCCCTAAATCCCACCACTAACAAAACAAATCATATTTAAATGAATAGGAATCCAAATCAGCCACTAAATCAAAAAGTTATGAATTAGCATGAGATTGCCTTGGATAGATATTCACAGTCATTTCTAGACACTAAGTTATAGACAGACATATAAATAGATGCTCAAGGCAAGAAAGTTGTTTCCATTATGCTTCAATTAAACAAAAGGAAAATGCAAATTGAAAAGATGCCTAATGAAAACATGTCAATTTTGCTAAAACTTTATAAAAAAATACTCTTTCTCCATGTATTGCTAACAAATAATAATAATAATAATAATAATAATAATGCATTGCAGATTGCAAAACTTTTTTTTATTTTGCATTTGGAGGTCAACTAGTGAACATAAAAGTCAATTGACCATTATTTAAAGGGCAATATGAAAAAAAAATAATTTAAGTAATGTCATATCCTGATCATGATATATATCACAATATAATACTTTTTCAGTAAATTCAGTCAGTTAATAGTTAAAATATTATACACCACATGTAAAGTACTTTTTCTTTTTTTACATTTTAAAGTATTTACTTAAATATGCACTCATTCCTTTCTCACTATACTGTATTGTTTAATTAAAAATGCAGAAATCAGTGTTGGGGGTAACGCGAGTTATGTAATAATCTTTCTTTTCTAACTAACGAGTAAAGTAATGCATTACTTAAAAAAAATAAGTAATAATATTTGAGTTACTTTTAAAAAAATATTTAACTCCAGTTACTTTTTAGATTATTTATTTGCTTTCAAAAAATAAATTGCTAAATTAAAATTAGTTGAATCAGACTCAATGAGAGAATGAGCTCCCCGCGGGAAAAGACAGCAACCAAAATGGCAGAGCCTTACATTCTATTCTCATTATTTTGAACACATGGAAAAAAATGGGATTATAGTCTCAATGGACAGTGATTTTACTGAACTAATAAGACAAATATACAAAAGTAGCAAACACATTGCTTTCAACTTTCGTTCATTTGTATATATGGCATGTGTAACATCAGGAAGTTCTCAGAAGGTAACATAATAGTCAAATTTATTTTTAAAAGGTAAATGAAGGTGTAGGTTATATAGTGTGTCATTAAATGCACAGCTCCACTATTTAAAAAAATACCCTGCAAGTTCTGAAAAAGATCAAGCCTCAGGCAGGTATGAAAAAGTAACAACACATTACTTTTCATAAAAATTAACCAAGCAATGCAACTAGTTACTTTTTTGTGGAGTACAACTCAATATTATAATGCATTACTTTAAAAAGTAACTTTACCCAACACTGGCAAAAATATAAAATAAATTTTAATGAAACACACAACTTTTCAAAAACCAAGATTTACAGGCTCAACATAAAATATTGGTAAATAAAATCTAAATGTAAACCTTTGTTAGAATATATAATCAAATCCAATCCTCCAACTGATAAACTACGGCTTGAACAATTGATATCTACTCTGCACTTGAAACGAACCAGATATATCTTCAAAGGCAACATTGGACAATTTCAGAAGATTTGGGGCCCTTTCTTTTGTCACTTCATGTTTTGATTATCACTGTATTGTATACTTACAGGCTGGGCTTGGGGTGTTTGTTTTTGTTTTGTTTTGGTTTGTTTTTGTAAGTTTATCCTGAAAACTAATCCTGGAATTTGTAATTATTGTAAGCATATTCAATGACCAAATAAAAAAACTTGTTTGACAAAAAAAAGAATATATAACCAATTCCATGCGTGTTCAATAAAAAAGGTCAGGAGATGATTTTTTTCTATGTCAAAAATCTTAGTAATTTATTGGATACAAACAAATAATTTGATTCACAGAATTCTGATATCCCCAATGCAATGCAAGATTTACATTCAGGAGGTGCACAACAACTTTCATTTCCTTATTCGCACTTTATGCACAGCTGATATTAACAGGTGGGGTTTAGTGAAATTTGTCACTTGTCAATCATTCTCCAGTCTTCCATTGGCCACACCCATACATACGTCCTCTTTTTCTACAAATTCTGATAGAAAGCACAAGACTTCTCAATTGCATATTCTGTGTTCATTTTCAACCCATCTCTGCTCACAGGATTTTCGCTGCAGTTAATTTTAGACAATCAGGCCTTTGCATTTCTATCAGCTTCATACTTCTGCAAATATCCTTCATAAGTATGCAAGGCATATCACACTGGAGAAGAAGTTTAGTTAATATATATCACCTTAAGCAATACAAATACACTTGTTAAATGAAAAGAAAAGGAGACAAAAATAATAAAAATATATTCCTTTTTCCAACACATTGTACCTTCAAGCTTGCGATTTACTTTCCAATGCCTGTTATTTATGTTTCTGCACACCTGTGCTGGCATGTAAGATGGCAGTAAACAATGCTTCACCAAAAAAAAAAAAAACAATATGCAGGGTGATTTAAAAAGTATACCACAACTTTGAAATTCAAGAACTCTGCAAAGAAGAAAAGGAGAGCCAAGTGCTTTCTGTCGTCAATTTACGAAAGCTTTGAAGTTTCATACGGAGGAACTAAAAGAACGAATAACTGCAGCTATCCAAACTGTTACGCCCGAGATGCTACAGAGAGCGTGGAACGAGTTCGAGTATCAGGTTGATGTCACTCGAGTGTCTGGAGGGGGTCATATTGAAAATCTATGAACTTGTTTTGTACTGGAAAAAAAAAAAAAACGTTAGATACTCTTCACATTGATTAATGACTTTTTGAATCACCCTGTATTATTATATTAAACAACCCTAAACAATATTGTTATCTTTTTACTTGTAACAACTGACTACCTAAGACATGATCCAGCAGGTGCTACAAGATTTATACTAAGAATAAAAAAAAAATCAGTTTATCTGGAAATGCTCAATCCACAGTTAAAGCACATGGATTGATGGATGGAGATAAAGGACAAAAAGATAGATAGGCAAATACACAGACAAATAAACAGAAAAATGCAGATTAGACAGACAGATATGGAGATATTTACAGAAATCTAGACAAGTAGATACAGATTACACTGACAGATACAGATCAGAGATGCAGAATAAATACAGTACATGCAAATTAGACAGATATATCTAGATAAACAGATAAATAGCAGAGAGACAGGCAGAGATCTAGACAAAAATTCAGACAAAGACCACCATGCTAGGAATATCTCCAGAAATATGCCTTTTAGCTTTGAGAAAGTTGGCCAATAAGAAAATGCTGTTGCTAAACTTTGGTGAATTTTACAAAAACAATCCACTGTTCACTTTACTAAGGAAATAAATCATCCATCCCAACAATGCAGCATTCATCAAAAAGTCAACAGAGGAAGCTGATAATGTTTAACCATGATAAACAGCACATGAACTACACTGAACGAGCACAGGAATCGACATCTGGCTTAAAGTTTAACCCCCACCAACAATGCTAAACAGTGGAAAAGGGGACACGTCACGCTTTTCCACGGCAGTAATCGCACCGACGGTATGAAGCGTCTCTAATTGCCCAGACACATCTATCCAGAGCGCTCTCAAAAGATGCGACCTCTCGTGCTCGTACAAGCCTTAAGCTGATAAACCCTTTCATTTCATCCAGCCTCAGGATCAATTCCCCCACACTTTCCAAAGCTGCAGAAAAAATGATTAATCAAAACAGCGATTACGGCCATCCACAAAGTCACACAGACTCCCCACTGTTCGCTCTCAGCGGGAGACCACCGCCGGCCGATGCGCTCATGGAAAAAAATAAAGCCTGCAATTCTTCCGCTTCGTTTACAACAGAGACTACTCAGCACTATTCATGCAAGATTATTGCCACCATCTGAAGAGCAGATAAATCCATTTTTCATGTTACCGTAGAACAGAAATGATGAATCAATGAATCGCAGATTGTGCATTTTGGGGGAAATAAACATTATAGCCAGTGTGCGAAGTATACATTGATGATCAGGGGGGGGTCAACTTTTTGGGTAAAGTTAGTTTGTGTAATACATGCTTCAGTGAATCAAATGTATTTATTTAAACTACATCTAATTTATTAATGAAATATATTTAAGTTTTAAGTGTTTTGTGGGATAGGCTATTTAGTGTATTCTGACACGGGGTGCGTTTACCAAAACCACCAAGGTTACTTATTAAAAAATGTATCACTATATGACATGGGCCTGTTGGTTAGAAGATTTCTGCAGGTTTGAATGTGTCAAATTGTAAAAGTAGACTTTTGCAAAAAAATAAAAAATAATAAATAATAATAATAATAATAATAATAATAATAATAATAATTATGGACAGTTAACATTATAACTTACGTGGTTCAAACTATGGATCTGTAACAAAGCAGCTATGGTTTTGGGAAACACTCGTCACTACATCGCTCTTTTTCCAAAAGATGCATCGTCCTATGATAGTTCAGCCGCAAGTTATGTCGTAATTTTGGGAAACGTAATAACCCATATTTGGCTTACTTTATGTCAAACTATACTAACTAAGCATCTAATTTGACTTTACTTTTAGGCTTTATGTAGAAACAAACACCTATTTTATGAGAAATCAGTCTTGTGAACACTTACGGTGCTCTAAATCTGCTGGTTTCAGACTGTTGAATGACTTTTTTCCTGCATAGACTGATTGGTGTGATTATGCACTCACAATGGTATGAACCGTTATAGGAGTGGTCAAAATTATATTTATTATTTTAATTATAAACATTATTGTTCAAAATACAGATCAGAGTGACTCAAATGACCCCCCCCCCCCCATACATCTTGTTTTGACGTCCTTTAAGGGGGTTCAAACCTTAATTAGGGAGGTCCCCCTTAAACCCCCCTGTATTTTGCACCCTGATAATAGCCTCACATGACTTTATTGTGAGCAGTATCAACTTAGAATGAATCTTAGTATAAGTCCAAGGCACTTGAAATGTAAGTGGAAAAGTTTTTAATTGTTTATCCTCTATGATTTGATATCCACACATTAATTGCCCCTAAAGTACTGTTTTGTTTGATTTTGTATTAGTATATGTTTTATTTGATGACACATTGTAAAAAATGCTGGGTTCCACACAATTCCGTCATGTTGTCCCAACACAAGTCGAGTTAACTTAAATGTTTTTACAAATTGAAGTGGATTGAACATTAAACGATTAAGTTTTTGCCTCCAAAGAAACTCAAGAACTGCGTTGATTCAGCTCATTTTAAATAAGTAGTTTAAAGCAGCAGATTTTTGTTGTTAAGTGTATGTGATCAGGACAAAAATCAATTATACAAGGGGCATACATTTTTGAAAATTGAGATTTATACAACATATGAAAGATGAATAAATAAGCTTTCTATTATTGTATGAAAAACATGTGTCGGCCAAGATCTAGAATCTGAAATATTGAACAAACATAAAAACAAATCATCTTTAAAATTGACCAAAGTTCTTACCAATACATATTGCTCACCAATAATAAAGTTTTGATTTATTTCGAGTAGAAAATGTACAAAATATCCTCAACAAAACATAGGGCTGCACAATATACCATTTTAGCATCAAAATAGCAATGTGCAAATCTGCATTATTTACATGCAATGCCATGTTGAAATTAATAAATGACCTAATATAATAGGTTCTAATAGTGTGACTGAAAGATTTCAAGCCTATTTAAACCATTTGGGCACAAGAAATGATGACACTTTAACAGAGATGAATTGTGTTTAATTATTTATGCAATGAAGTCTGCACAATGTTAATTTACATTTGATTATTGTGTTTCTGAACTTGCTGTTAGACTACACCAAAAACCATGAAGCGCTGTTTATTTAATTTTTTACATTTGCTCTAATGTTTACATCTGTTCTTTGTTATTTTTGTATAATTTTGTACATTTTATGTAGATGTACTCCCCTACAAAATCTTTCCAATCAATGTAAAATTATGAAATCTTTCTGAATAGAGTTACTTTTGTGAAATTATATTCATAATCGCAATTTATATTGCAGAAAAACTAAATATTGCCAGTTTTTTCCAATATCATGCAGCCCTAATGAAAAATTTACTTTACTTAATATTCTAATGGTTTTTGCCATAAAAGAAAAATCTATCATTTTTCACTGATATAATATATTTCAGTATATATATATATATATATATATATATATATATATATA
>CAIGQZ010000379.1:1398298-1413723 GCA_903798205.1 Danio tinwini | reverse complement strand
ATATATATATATATATATATATATATACACATATATATACACACACACAAATATACTTGTCCAACATAATCTGATTTAGTTGCGATAGGCATCAGCTACAATGACAGTGCTTGAGGTTGACATTGTTCATGATCGACAAATGAAGAACATATGCCGACATAAGAATCAGATATTGCATTAAATTAATTTCAGATGTCTACAAAACTGATTTATTAAGCATTTTTCATTCGAGAACTGGTTTTAATGGTCATCCCAGCACTGTTTTTGAACAATTGATTCTCAGTGTCAGTTCATAATCCTCAATCAAGCAGCGAGTCAGCAGAACAGAACAGCTGGAGCGACACCATTCATCTTCTGCAGCACATTAGATCAGGTCTTAAATGCTGCAAGCTTGGGAAACACCAATCCTCAAAGTCTGTTTAACAAAGTAATTTCATTTTCCATAGCTTAGAAAATTCAAATGACATATGCGACTTAGTTCTTCCAAAAAAGAAGGCTACATCCATGTTTTCTATATGGTCTGTACTTGCGAAATAAAGCCACATAAATGATTTGTTAACCAATTCTAAGAAAAGGATGAGTTAAAGTCGACTAATGCAGCCATTTCATGCTTAATCAGAATTATCAAAAAAGTCAGAACTTAAAAATGGACAGACTCTTTAGTTTACATCTACACCATGTTGTCAAAGCAGTGGATATGTACATGTATACAACAGTCTGGTTCTCTAATTTACTGATAGACGTGCGATATTCTGCAATAACAGCACTCTTACAGCCTTTTCACTCTTGTGTATTACAGCAGATCAATAAACTCACTACAGTTTGACAAATATTGCAGCTGTTGGACAACATAATGCACGTTTGAGGCTTTTTTAGTCAAGAATGCTGTTTAGATTGCAACTATGCTGTTTATTTATAAGAATAGTGCCTATTTTAAATATTTATAATTTCGGAGATCTGTCATACTGAGAGCAAAGCAAAGATTGTTGCACCACAGTCGATCATCACAGGTAAGTCGATCTCTCTTTTTTGAATGTTGTAGAGCTGTATTTATACCATAGCCTAGTAATTTGCTTTAGCTTTTTCAGGGGTAACTATCTTGATCCTCCGATTGCAACAGATGAATACTGAGAAATATCTGTAGACTGATGGCATTTCATGCTGTTAAGCCTTATAATCTTAAAATGTCAACAAAATCACCTGTTTTTGTCATCACTTTAGACATTACAGACAGTGAGAATTGTCTGTTTTAGCTATAATTTTATATATATATAATTGTTTTTCTCTGTTTTGATTTGTACTGTGCAGCACATTGGTCAACCTCTGGTTGTGTTAAATAGTGCTATATAAATAAAATTGACATTGACATTGACATTACGCTAGAGAATCATTCAAATACTAGTTCTAAAGAGAAATGTTTTTAAGCAACGGTTTCTGCTGTTCTGACAGTAGGCTGCAGATGTGAATGAGTGGCGGAAGAAAGTAGTTCCTTGTACAGAAGGATTTTAGAGACTCTCTGTTTTATTTTATTTTTATATACACGATTGATATACACGAACTGTTGTATAAATGCAATATGACACGCACGCCTCCCACCAATGCCGATATACAGCCATATTGCACTGCTACTCGTGTGATATTGCTCATATATGAATAATCATTTTAAACACATTTGAAGCTTTATAAACAGTGAAATTGGAATTCTGTATTCAACTGAAATTGATCTACATTAAAGCCGATCATCAAGACAGATATATGCACTGAATGCTTATTTGGTTGTCAATGAATGGAAAGCATTAATTTAATACATTTTGACTGAAAGATTTCCTCAAGAACTAGGCTAGAATAAACCTTGTGTCCCTCCATGAATAAAATGATGATGCAATGCCCTAGTAATTTATGACTTTGCAAGAAGGATGTAGGACATTTCTTGGCGAGGTCTAGCGTACATCATCACCACAAAGAAGTCTTGTCATTTCCATAGGAAAATTGGGTTTAAAAAATTCCAGCATAAACAAGAATCATGCGAGCAAATGAATCTGTGCAAATAGGATCATTAACAAGCATTTAGAAACAAGAATTTCCATTTCTTGCATTACTGCGTATTATACTATTGAGTTACAGTTAAAGTCAGAATTATTAGCCCCCCTTTGAAGTTTCTTTTTCTTTTTTTCAATATTCCCTAAAGGATGTTTAACAGAGCAAGAAAATTTTTTACAGTATGTCTGATAATATTTTTTCTTCTGGAGAAAGTCTTATGTGTTTTATTTCTTTATTTTTTAATATCCATTATAAGGTCAAAATTATTAGCAAGCTACATATTTTTTGATAGTCTACAGAACAAACCCTCATTATACAATAATTTGCCTATTTACCCTAAACTGCCTAATTAACCTCATTAACCAAGTTAAGCCTTTAAATGTCACTTTAAGCTGTATAGAAGTGTCTTGAAAAATATCTAGTAAAATAGTATTTACTGTCATCATGGCAAAGATAAAATAAATCAGTTATTAGAAATTAGTTATTAAAGCTATTATGTTTAGAAATGTGTTGAAAAAATCTCTCCGTTAAACAGAAATTGGGGAAAAAAATAAATAGGGGGACTAATAATTCAGGGAGGCTAATAATTCTGATTTCAACTGTATGTTACTTTTGCTTCAATCTCTTACTCTCATTTCAATAAAGTCACACTTTCGGCGTTATGTACGTCAACGTGGTGTAACTGTCAAAGTGAAGGCATTTTTGGTCTTACCCCTACATAACCTTCTACTAAAACTCTCTCTGTTGTTAACGTTTGGTTTTAGCACACATTTACAGCCCTGCATTCTGGAAATTCTCTGTCGATTCACACAATTCCATCACAAGACACCAATTGTGAAGTACTGAGAGCTCACAGTTGTCAGAGCAGAAACCTTTCAGTCTGCTGTGAGTCCAAACCACTGGAAGAAAACTCAATTACCAGGCCCATCCTGCTCGCTCCCCGTGCAAACAAACACTAACAACAGCTCTGCATTTATCTGCAATCTGATAACATCAATCCCAAAGAAAAGAGACGCATCACACAAGAGGATTTGCATTGTTTGTTTTTTTTCACTTTATAAAAATAAAGAGGATTTTCCTGGAGAAAGCTCAGGACAATGGGTTATTGAGAGCGTCATCCAAGCCGCAAGGATTGTGTGACATACTTCGACGAAACACCAGACGTATATAACAAAATCAATAAAAAGCAGATGGAATTTTATTTGACACTATACAACGAAAGCTGCCAGCGGGAAAATACTTCCAGGTTCCAGCGGCCACAAGCACTTTCTGCACAAATGTTAAAAACACATCCGCAGATGATATGCTAATAAAAAGAGTATAAATGCAAGTAACAGATGGTGGAAACATCCTTTAATGCTTTCGTTTATTGGGGAGTTTCATACCAGGACACTTTTGAGACGTTTTAAAACGGAGCTAATTTCAGGGTCAGTGGCGGGATGTACCGTTTCCTCCACACTTCACATCTGGTAATGCTAATGTACATGCTGTAGGGCAGCACCTCTGTCCTGTTATTAGCCACACCTGCACCTTTAGTCAATCAACAGCTTTTGGGTCTGCACATAAAGCCCCTCCAAGCGTTACTGCTGAAATAGGAGAAGCGTGCAGGGCTGGTAATATGCCCTGGCAAATAAAAACCACACTAGCAGAAGAATAGTCTCCAGAAGCTAGCACTCAATAATATCTTGGCTTTATTGGCTATGGTTCAACACCACATGCCTGTGAGGAACATTTGGGTATTATGCTAAACAGGCATGACAGTCTAGACAAACTTAGACTGGTTCCACCAGATACAGTCGCATTATTATTACATGAGCAGATTAACTCTGCGTCTATTAGTCTCACTGGTGAATGCAGAATTTTTCTTAATCAGATAGACTCTATATAAGGTCATTCGTGGTAGGGCTGGGCAATTAATCAAAAGTAATCTAAATCAGCATTCAGAACCTATAATCGTTCAAATTTTTCCAGGTCAATTTTTTTTATTACTTTTCCTACCGAGTCACGTGGCACTTTTTCAGTGACAAATGGTGTGAGCACAATATTACAAGTTGAGAGCGCATTTGTGTAATTTGAGTGCGCTCTCTTTGCTCATGCTCCGTTTCCTCTGTTTGTGCACAAAACTTCTTGTGCGCTCTCAAATGTACGCTGATTTATTTTCACTTTTTTATAAGTTGGTTTTAGGCAATGTGTGTTTTCATTTCAGTTGTTCAGCGTTCAATAAATAATCATAGATAGTAGAGATTGTAATGTGAGCATATTTAATGTACAAAACCTGTCAGTGAACTATGGGGGGGGAAATAAATAAATAAATAAAATATTCGTTTATTAATCGTAATTGAGTTAAAAAGTACAATTAATCAAGATTTAGATTTTAGGCCAAATCTCCCAGCCCTAATTTGTGAACCACAAAATCAGTCTTATGCTGCATGTTGGCAATTTCCAAAAATACATTGTATGGGTCAAAATATATGCCAAAAATCATTAGAGTATTAGATAAAAATCATGTTCCATGAAGATATTTAGATTTTTTTTTTTACAATTTCCTACTGTAAAATATATCAAACCTTGATCTTTGCTTATAACTGTACAGTGCATTTAGACAACTTTAATGGTGACTTTGTCAGTGTTCCAAATTTTTTTCGAAACTCAGATTCCAGATTTTCAAATAGTTGTTTTTTTGGTATCAAATACTTCAATGGAAGGATAATCATTTTGTTGATGTTGTTTTTTATTTAAATTTTTGTGGTCCATGGTCACATTTGTGAAACTCAAATGCACACATTTTCCTAAAAGCTCAAAGATACTGCAGAGCTGTGAAATATAATATTTTTTCCCCAATGCTGATGTAAACAATTAAAGATAAATAAAAATTATATATTGAATATTATAATTAATATATAAACATTAAAATTACATATAATATAAAAATAATAATATTTATATATTAGGGGTGTAATGGTACACCAGAGTCACGGTTTGGTACGTGCCTCGATTTTGAGGTCATGGTACAGTGCAAAAGTAATAAGCAACAAATCTCCATTACTTCCCAGGTAGCAAAGAATTCTGGCTCACATTTGACATAAAGCTGGCACAGGAGGCATTTATTCGGCACTGGCATACAGCATGTGGGCCAAAGTTTGGCAGAGGTGGCACCGTCTTTAAGGTGGCACACAAGATTTGGGCCAGATGTAAAATGTAGCATTTGGCCCAGATGTTAAAAATAGATATTTAGGCCACGTAAGTTTGGCCTGTCTTGACCCATTTTAAAATACATTTAAATTACTTCTGATTAAAGAAAAAAATTTCTACCAATCAGGTCTCTTTGAGAAAAAGCACACCCATAGTTTGCCTAAAGTGCAATGCTTCATGGGTTTATCAATTTCATTGCAATCGCGACACACCAACCTATCTAGCCCAGTTCAGGCCCAGTTATGAGTTATTCACCTGGCTGAGACTTGACCCAGATGTTTTGTCACAATAAGCTACAGAACTGAAGAGCTTCTTGTAATGCAAAAGTACAAAATAAACACAATAATGAAAAATTTTACTTAATAATCAGGAAACTGCGTATTAAACTTTCAAAGATTAAACTTTCAAAGATTTTGCGTATTAAACTCACCTCTCTTCTAAAACAACAGTCAAACTATAATTGTGTATTAATTTTAAGATTCAGTAAGCTTCAAAACTAAAATCTTTTAATGAAAATGCTAGTGCTGTGTCCATCCATAGCAGCAGGTGCAGCGGACAAAAACTAATCAATGTGTGTAGAGAAGCCACTAACTTACAAACTGACTTACATGCTCACAAGGTTGAAGCAATATCTTATTATTTTACAAATTGTTTGCAGCAACGTGTTTTTTTTTTGTTTGTGAAGATACAACAATCAACTTTAACCCACAGCAGCAGATCTGTATTTATCATACTGTCAGTTCCAAAACAGAAGAACTCGGAAGTAGGACTAGCTTCTGTTTACGGGGTAGCAAGACGGCATGATAACAACATGTTAAAAAGGCCCATTTTGTTTGTTAACGAACGTTTTTTTAAAGCACCTGTATTGTTTATTCATTTTTAAACCAATCTATTGATCTCTATTATTAAAACAGAAACCAAAACATCAGACAAATTCCTTAAATTATCCCAAATTCAGAATCAGAATTCTTTAGAATCTCACAAAATTTCTTTAAAAAACATACTTTAACACTAAAAATAATCCCTAACCCCAAACATAACGTCTATATTGTTTTAACACAAATGACAAAAAAAATAAACCAACAAACATTTTAGCATTGTAAACAACAAACTGAACCCAATCAAGCTTCTAAACATGTGCATAATAAGAGTATCAGGTTGTTTCCAAACAGCGGCTATTCTTGTCAAAGAAATATAAGAAACATGTCGTCTACAATAAAAAAAACTCTAAAAACTGCATTTAGCTGGTGTTAATTTCCCACCCTATACACGACTCGTGGCTGGAGCTTAGCAGCTTTTCTCCAAATCTAACATCTGTCTTGGAAGAGCAGAGAAGTCATTTGGGGTCAGAGCAGGTCTCGTCCCTCAGAGGTGAAGGGACGAGCAGAAGCATCCGGAGCGAGGGGTCGCAGTGATGTCTTCAGAGGCGCTAATCGGCTGTAATCCACTTGAGATGAAGCGATTAGGAGGATTTGGCGAGGCTCCAGATCGTCCCACTTATAACACGCTCGCGGTTCATTCCCCATGTTCATCTATGCAAGTTATATAACGTTTCATCAACCCCCGTGACTCATTCACTTTGGTTCTTGTTAAATCACAAATGAGCTGCAGATTTTATTGCTCTGGGCAATTCTGACAAGAAAAAGGCCAACTGGATTAATACTTTGAGGGAATTAAGCAGAGGGTAAACTATAATAAAACCCTTAATTACATATTTCCACTGAAGAGATGTTTGATCTCAGGACCAAAAAAAAGAAAAGAAGTGAAGATCCTCATTCAAGGCGTCAAGACCCTTAATTAAGATGTCAGTGGTTTTGGAGATCTTCAATAGTCGGTTATTGTAAACCTCAACTTTTATTTCTTCCATCAAAATGATAGATTGTAACAGGCAACACAGAACTTTTTTCTTTTTTTAACCAAAACTCTTTACATCTCTTTACATCAGCAGCAGTTTTGTTTCCCACATTTTAGATATCAAAAAATCATATTATTATCTTATATAAGTTAAAAACAAAAACTAAAAAAATTAAGCTGAATTTGAGGGCAAACAAAACGTTTGTGTGTAAACTATTTACATTCATTATAGAAAAGGGTTACCCTCAACATTTTTTTATAGATTTTCTGTGAAGTTTTATTAAAGAAGGAGGATACAGACACTGAGAAAAGGGAGAAACCATTCTAGTGACAAGTTGAGACTGATACTGAACACCACTGAGGCAGGATTTCACTTTGTGTCAAGACAAGACAAAAAAATGCACTTTGCATTTCACTCCACGCACACTCATGTCAACAGCAGATTCACAACAGAGTTGGCGCCAGTTTGCAAGGGTGCCAGACCGCCAGGAGAGACAGTCCGCATCTTGTTCTGCACTTCAGCATGAAACCACCGGGCAACCATCCACCACACAGCAGCAATGAATCGCTGACACTGACTCAATACAGCAGTGACAAGATCACAACACTCCTGTCAGACAACAGCTTCATCACTGAAGAACTCACCACACACCATCAATACATTCAAATTTCCCTTAGACATGCCGAGACAGGTTTAAAAAACAAAAAATATAGAGTGGAGATCAAAATTAGGTAAAACACTTTCAATATACCATTATAGTCAAATAGTGTTTTACTAAATTAGGGTTCCAAGATTAATTGTAGTGTGCTTTCAGATGGGGCAACATTTACTCTATACAGAGTAGCAGTTCACTAACAAGCTACGCAATATTGCATTCATTATGACAGATGATTTAATCGCCTGTTAAAGAAATCAAAGATAATCATTCTGCATTGCATTGCACAGCTTCTCAGTGAACTACGACTCTGTGCTGCTAGCTGCTACCTCTGAAAGCAGGTGAGAATACTACTATTAATAACATTTTTACTCTAAACTCATAACTTCTGTCGAGTGTTTGAAAAAAATCCTTTTGTGAGATGATTTCACAACACACTTAACCCTGGCTGCACTTTCAAACGCTGCACGTCAACTAGGGCTACATGCTCAGCTGTATAAAGCAAACCATCACACAAATGTAAAGGTAACGATGAGTCCTCACAACTGCGACTCGTATCAGAACTTCACATCTCCGTTGATTCACAAACTATGCTAGCTCTCTTTGTGTGCACTCTTTAAAATATCAACATAGTTGTCCAAATTAGTGTTTTATAACGCGAGTCTGAGTGTTTTATAACGGACGCGCGCCCATACAGGAAGATCTAGCGAGACTCTGCAGTGTTTTAGTGAACAGTTCACTACTGTCAGCGAACTGTCAGTATTATCCTAAAAACCCAACCTCCTTCAGATCGATGCGTTTCAACAGACTTAGTGTTTTTACTGTATTTTTTCTTTTTTTGTTGTTTATTTTTAATGGATACGATCAATAGATGAATAGTAGTGTCCAATTCAAAGCAGCAGTTTTTTTTACATCTTTGTCCTGTACAGGTTCATTTATTAAAGAAAAGGCCCAAATACTCTGCAGTTGTAAACAAATACCTGAAAAATTCAGGAGCTTTGAATCGGTGATTTTTAAAAAAAAATTATTATATATATAAATGAGTATTTTGACCACATCATCCTCTTTATGCATGTTGTCTTACTCCAAGCTGTATAGGCTCGAAAGCCTACTACCAATTATACATATTAGGAGATGTGCATCTCTGTAATGAGAAGGGGTGTGGTCTAATGACATCAACACCCTATATCAGGTGTGCATAATTATTAGGCAACTTCCTTTCCTTTGGCAAAATGGGTCAAAAGAAGGACTTGACAGGCTCCGAAAAGTCAAAAATAGTGAGATATCTTGCAGAGGGATGCAGCACTCTTAAAATTGCCAAGCTTCTGAAACGTGATCATCGAACAATCAAGCGTTTCATTCAAAATAGTCAACAGGGTCGCAAGAAGCGTGTGCAAAAACCAAGGCGCAAAATAACTGCCCATGAACTGAGAAAAGTCAAGCGTGCAGCTGCCGAGATGCCACTTGTCACCAGTTTTGCCATTTTTCAGAGCTGCAACATCACTGGAGTGCCCAAAAGCACAAGGTGTGCAATACTCAGAGACATGGCCAAGGTAAGAAAGGCTGAAAAATGACCACCACTGAACAAGACACACAAGCTGAAACGTCAAGACTGGGCCAAGAAATATCTCAAGATTGATTTTTCTAAGGTTTTATGAACTGATGAAATGAGAGTGAGTCTTGATGGGCCAGATGGGTGGGCCCGTGGCTGGATCCGTAAAGGGCAGAGAGTTCCAGTCCGACTCAGACGCCAGCAAGGTGGAGGTGGAGTACTGGTTTGGGCTGGTATCATCAAAGATGAGCTTGTGGAGCCTTTTTGGGGTTGAGGATGGAGTCAAGCTCAACTCCCAGTCCTACTGCCAGCTTCTGGAAGACACCTTCTTCAAGCAGTGGTACAGGAAGAAGTCTGCATCCTTCAAGAAAAACATGATTTTCATGCAGGACAATGCTCCATTACACACGTCCAAGTACTCCACAGCGTGGCTGGCAAGAAAGTGTCTAAAAGAAGTAACAGACAGTGTGTGTTTTTCTTTTACATTTCTTTTACTTATACTATTATTATCTTATTTTTCTACAGCATTTTATAAAAGAAAAAAAAAATAAAATACACACACACACACACACACACACACAGTGTGTGTGAAGAAATGTTTTGGTAATAAATAAAGTTTTAAAATAACCATTTTCTCTAGACAATCAGCTTAAGAAAAAAAATGTCAGACGCGGGACTTCAAATAATTATTGGAGAAGGAGGTGGACCTTAAAGTGAAAAGGTTGAGAACCCCTGGTCTACACAGAGACACCATTGTGTATTTAACAAAGAATACATTTTATGTTTTGTTAATATTTATGTATATTTAAATCTTAAATCTAAAATAAACATAATCTCAAAAAGCAGATTTGAATTTAGCAACTGATAAAGTGACGCACTCAACAGTCAGACCACACTAGTGTAATAATACCGTATGTGTCAAAGGGTAAAATATGCTTATAACACAAAAACATTATTATTCCTGTTGGAATAAGTCAAAAGAGGACTAAGCAGTGACCTGGAAATTTAAGCAACTTTTGGTTTTCTAATTTTCTCCACTATAGCATTGAATCTTCCAGTTAAAAAATGTGCATCCATTCTCAAATGGCAGCTAAAGAGCAAATAAAAAAATCTAAAGAAGCATTGGTCAAAAAGTAAGAACATGGATGGTAATGGGAATCAATCACTGACCAAAGTTTCCAGTCACTCTGGAATTATTACATGACAAAAAGAAAGATAACCAAGTAGGAGCCAAAAAAACATGCAGAAGCTATTTAATTACACTTCCCTAAGGTATTTTGGGGAATATGAGAACTGCATGAATCCATGGCTTTACTGTACTGAAGCTCAGTATAGTCAATGAATAAATATTGCATGCATTTTTCCTCAGATTTTCATCACAAGGTGCTCGAAACATTTCCTCAAGACCTGAAACATTCTATGAAACAACATGAATAAAGAGCCTGCATTCTCAGCACGCGTCACACATTATTAATGTATAAAGTTCTCTTTGTGAAGAGATATCTTTCTTAAGGGCCCATAACTGCCACAATATTTCAATGAGGTGATGAAGTCTTATTTTAAATAAATATAATGATTTTATGAATCAAATAATTATGAAAAAAGTGATTAAGCAAAAAAAAAGGATAATATATTCTCAAAGTAGATTCTGCTAATAGTTTCCATCAACAAACTTTTTTTACAGACAGAAAAATACAACTAAAGAGAAAACAATTGACATTTAGATCAATGAATAAAAATGAGATGAACAGGAACAAAAAGTGATTCGTTTATTATCTGTTTTGAAGAAAGACACATGCACAACTGATCTTCCATTGAATGTTTTCTTTTTGAGATGTTGCTTTTAATATTTTATTTAAAGATAAACAAAGATGTGCTATATGCAGTAGTTAAACTGGTGTCAGAGTTGCATGTTGCATTCATATCAACAGGTTAAAGGAATAGTTCACGCAAAAATATTAAATTGTCATTAATTACCTCCACTTGTTCCAAACTGCTTTCTTTCTTCTGTTGAACATAATTATACTGACGATTGTTATAAAATAAAAATAAAACAGTATTATATATATATTCTTCTATAGTATTTTTTGATTCCTACCATGGATGGCAATGGCTGCTTTTTTCCAACACTGTAAAAAATGCTGGGTTCAACACATTCAATTTGTGTTGGGGCAACATGAAGGAATTAAGTAAATTTATTAGTTTTACAAATTTAAGTGGATGGAACATAAAACAATTAAGTTGTCTTCCAAAAAAAAATTTTTGAATTAAGAATCATTATGTTGTTTTGCATCATTTTAAACGAATAACAAATGTATTTTTTGGAGCGAACATTCTTTACTCAGAATGTCATGTTTTGTGTTCAACAATATAAATAAATTCATGAAAGTTTGATGTGGAAAATGATGAGGAAATATTCCTTTTTGGGTAAACTATCTTTTTTTATAACTAACTGCTAATATTAGAAATTATGCTTATTAGTTGTTTAGAGAAGCATGGTTGTGCGTTCAGTAGTAAATCTCCTCCAAAAGCCAGACGCGCTCTCGTGCAGAAAACTCCAAACATGAAGAAACCTATGAAAATCTCCATAGTCTTTTATTACAAAAACAGAATTGAACTGCTTTCATAAAATTAACGTCACTAATAATCCCACGACTACTGAATCATCTCATAGATAACTGCTAATATTAGATAAATGTTTATTAATTACATTGCACTTTAACTAGGGTTGGGTTGATAAACGATGCCATGGTCTATCGCTGATGGCTAATAGACAACACAATGCTGAGCCTGCATCACGATCCTCTGCCCCTCCCACGTCACAGCAGCAACCCGGTCGCGAAAACACACACTTAGGGCCCATTTACACTAATACGTCTTAGCTTTTACGTCTTCGTTTTTTTTCATTTTAGAATGAAAGCAGTGCACATGGGACAGTTTATCAAAGATGTACTGCTGGATCGCGTCTCACTATATTGTTAAACGTGATATTTAATTAATCTTGTCTCTATCCAACAACTGTTTTGTTTTTTGAATCTATCACGTAACATGTCACAGCGTCAGTACACTGCTTCAATCTTAAGCTTTCATGATTGTACTTTGTAATTTTAGCGAAAACCTCAGATACTGTTGGTTGGTGCCTGTTGGTTGTGCACCTGTTTTACCAACCAAGTTTGTCGATGCCATAACAACACTCTGCCTATTCATGTCAGAGTCCCGTGGAAAAAGTGACTGACAGGTGGCAATTTGTGTGTAACTTATCTTTATTTATTTATGAATTGGTTATGGGTAAAACAAAGACCAAAGGCCAACCCTAACTTTAACTAAACCCGATTGCTGAATCAGTCGATTAAAACAGTTGAAATAAATACACATAAATCTTGCCATTCAAACTCCCATTTGTTACTTAAAATACAGAAAATAGACAGAATTAGCAACCAAAAACTGCCATTCAAATTATTCTACTCACAAATCTGACTAGTTGACAGAATTGTGAGATATAAACTGAAATTCAAATTGAAAAATAGACTGACTACTATCTTATAATTGTCAGTTTTTTGTCAGAAATCAGACCCTCTTATTTCCTAAAATTCAGTAAATTAATTTAAGCTTTTTTTTTTATTCTTGCTATCCCATGCTTTTTTCCTAACTGCAGTTTAAAAACTGTACTAACACACTATTTTTATACAAATCTTAATAAGCATATGAGGAAAATCTATAAATGAGACCATCCGAATTAAATATTAGCAAATTGATCATATTTACACCACCAGCATAACGTGTAAACCATGACGAAGTGTTTGTACAACAAAATACAGATACAAATCAAATAACCCTTAAATATTTACAAAAATAGAGCTTTAGTAAAAATAGAGCACTTACAGACATACATATTTTAAAATTAAGTTAAAATCAGCCCCAGAAATAATCTGCATGGTCATTCCTCTCGACAGCAGGCTGAGAAAAACCAAAAGTAACCCGAATATATAGTACAGTACCTTAAATGTCCAGTAGGTCGGGGGGGGGGGTCAAAATCACAAGTGGCTATATGCAACTGCACAACAATGATATACGTTTTGTTGGGCTGAGTCATGTCAGTAGCAGCAGTTTGAGACCCTGCTTTAATCCATCCAATAAAATGATGCAACTGCACTGTTTATGTCCACATGAATCCACTGTTTACTTCCACATAAATCCACATGAACCAGAAGCTGCGACCATTTTTTTTCATACTCAGTTTCTAGAGAAACAAAATATGAAATGAGAAAACAGTGGGCGTGGCTTGTTTTTTTCTGCTGCGAGCTGATTGGATGTAGTAAAGTATGCATTTTATTCTGAAAAGATCAGGAAATGGGTTTTAGAAGAGTTGTTACAACCTTACAGACACCTCCTCCTCACCATTTATGTTTGTTGTCAAAACTGACAATTGAAGGAGCGTGGTTAACATGCATACATGCCAAATACCTCAGACAGACGTAATCTGATAATTTAACCGAAAAAACTAAACAGAAAGTTCTTATTAATGACATGCACAGATAAAATGTTCACCACAAAATTAGCAATGTGTGCTAACAAAATCGTATGGTTAGTTTTAATTTCATTTGTACTTTAACTTGTTCAAGTAATGTAACTAGACGTTCTTAAAATGAGTTTAAATTAACCCAGTAATAAATCTGGCATAGTGAGTCATTACAGACTTTAATCTGATATTGTGTTAAAGATAAAATCTCCATGCCCACCTGCACATTTCAATGAGAGCCGTCTTTATATCCTGGCAAATTCTCGAACCCCGCCAGACAAGGTTATAGGCGGACAGAAAGGCCTCTTTGAGTCCAGCTAGACTATCATCTCCAACTTGTTCTTGGACGACAAACTTGTCCGGGGTCACAGCCTGACAGCTATTGTTTTATTTCCCTCAACAGACTGCTGGGAGCAGAACGGTTTTACGTTGCCTAAGATTAGGCTTTTACCCCTGGCTGTCCTTTCCCTGCCTGTTTTCATCCAGGTAACCAAAATCCCCAAGAAACCAGTCTTTCACTCGAATTCACCACGTCCACACTCCCATTGTCACCATTCACAACATTACAGTGCATCCAGTGAGAAAAACACAATGGAGACTGAAAGAAGGCGTAAATCTAGACTGTAGCAAAGAGTTTAATCTGGCGAGTGCTGCGTAACTTCTCGCTAGCAACTAAACATATTCCTTACATAATCTTGTCGCGGGAACACAGTGTATGATGTGCAACAGACTTAAAATGCTTCACTGCATGTAACAGGTCACTGCAGCTGAAGGCAGGCATTTTCAAACAACAGAGACCCCCAAATACCAACATCATGCTTGGACCTCCCAACCTACAATGTAAATAGCATCTTGTCCTTGTCGAGACCCAATTTAACTGTAAAAATATGAATAAATGAAATATGTTTTGTGATATTGACCCGGTGTTTAAAAAGATGAACAAAATTACTGTTCTACTATTAAAATATACTAATATTATTGTTGTTGTAATATAGTTCATTGTTGTATGGGAAGAAGAAGACAGGGTTGACGATATCAGGTAAGTATAAATTCGTTTTTATTTATAATTGGTACACTGTGTGCTCTCTCCTCTCTCTCTCCCGGCTGCTCTCCTTAAGAAGGCTGTCTCTCCAGCCACTTATCACTAGAATAAACAGGTGTTATTTATTATTTCTGATTGGCCTGCTGATTAGCCGCCGGGCTCCGAGCATGCTCTCCCCCCTCATTGAGTGTTCGATCATGCTTACCTCTCCACAGTTGTCTTATATGATGTGCAACACAAATATCCCTGTTAAAACATTAGGAAAAGTTGTTTAGTCTGCCATGATCCTTTTAGTTTTATCTTTATATTGATTATTTCCATTTGTAAATTTGTTTTTGTTTTTTTGTACAGATGTAAAATGTTTTTTTTTTTAATGGTTTCCTCAAACATTTGTACAAAACTAAGTTTGAAAACGCCTTTTTGAGGGCATATTTAAAAGAAAACAGGATTTTTATCAATGTTCTTGTTGAACTAGTTGGCATGCACGAATATTGCATCACTGACACCAATATTTTAAAAATGTATAAAAAATGTATCACTTTCTGGCCATCGAATTATATATACATATAT
>CAIGQZ010000379.1:1384235-1397898 GCA_903798205.1 Danio tinwini | reverse complement strand
AAATTGTATGTGTATATATATATATATATATATATATATATATATATATATATATATATATTGCGATCGTCATTTTTAAAGGCATTACTTTGCTTTATAAACGTTATTACCATTTGTTGAGTCTCCCCATACAGTTTGATATAGCGATTAAACTTGGAAGCCTATTTGCGTGACGACACACTTAACAAGCAGATAGTGTTGCAATATAAACAAAATTTAACTGCTTTCTTTAAATCAGCGTCACTAATAATCGCACGACTAATGAATCATCTCACAGAAAAAAAAGTAGTTATGAAGTGAGTTTGGAGTTATTAAATATGGTATTTTCACATGTGGCTTTTACTGCACACAATCATAGATCACTGAGTTGGGATGCAAACATCAGTGATTATCACAGAATGATTATCTCAATTTCATTATTGTCTGAAAAAAAAATGGTCTAATTTCGATTTTAAACATGATTTGGCATAGCTTCTCAGTCAACTCTATGTAGTAAATAATGATTAATTTGAAAGCATGTGCTGAAGGTTTACTGTACTAAAACCAAATTTAACAGCCCAATCTCACAAGAAAACGTAACTGTTTTGCATACTGTCAGAAAAGTGGATAATTCGAACAAATTCATAAGATTTAATTCGTATGAAATTGTTCAATTTTTAAAAGTAGGCATGCCCCCAAACTCCACCCCTAGCCCTACTGTAATTAAGGGATGAATAAACCATATTAAAATGTATGAATGAGATTGTACAAATTAACACAAATTAGCCACTAAATAAAAAAAAAAGTTACAAATTGCCAGGAGATTGCGTTGGATTCACTGACAAAATGCGCATGAAAATCACCTTCGATTGCATCGCCCAGCCCTAGTATTTAACGTCATTCAGATCGAACTGTAAACTGGTCACCTTCCAGAAGTTACAAAAAAAACTGCTTCATTAAACGTAAAAAAAATCCACAGGCATTCATGGCTTATTGGAAGACAATTTGGTACAAGCTGATCACCCATTGACAACAAGCAAGCTACAAAAACTGACCATGTACATTCTCAGAAATAAAGGTACAGGAGCTGTTACTGGGGCAGTACCTTTTCAAAAGGTACATATTTGTACCTGAAGGGTCCATAACGGTACCTCAAAGGTAATTTCTAGGTACATTTGGGTACTAATATGCACCTTAGAGGTCCCATTGTGAGCTCTTTGGGTACAAATATGTATCTTTTGAAAAGGTACTGCCCCAGTGACAGCTCCTGTACCTTTATTTCTGAGAGTGTAGTAAAATAAAAAGATCTGTAAATCATTTTCAAACACAACCTTTTTAATCAAAAATAAATTACTGTAGGTGCGCCTTTAACCGGAGCTCAGTTTTTCTCAGCGAGCGGCATTATCAGCACACGGCGTCACTCAGCATAGAGAAAATCTGTGTTTGTCACACTGAGCCAAATGTACCGCTCACTGATAGCGAAGCTAGTATTATCACCTGCAGATAAGGCCGTCTTTTTCTCTCCGCCAGCCCTGAAATTAAAGCTGAGCAGAGGGGCACAGCTCTAGGATATGTGATGAACAAGGAGAGCCGGGTTTTTCATCAGATCACTGACACCCCGATGACAGCAGCCCTTAGCAATCTCTGAAGCTCCGAGCAGCTGTTTCTGAACCTGCAGAGATCCAGAAGGTCTCCTCCTCCTCTTTGCGCATGCGAGACCGCCGGGCCGGCTCGACGATTATTTTACAACGCTGGCAGATCCGGGCTTTGGCAGTAACTGGGCTAAAGCCGTAATTGATTTACGAGCAGCTTTCTCCACTGTGCCTGACGCTAGTGTCCTTGTAAGGCAGTGCCAACACACACAGACTTCCCTTGATACCCTGCAGACAGCCACCACCAAACACAACTCCTCAAATCCTCTGACCCACTCAGAAGAAAAAACATCACTGGAAAAACACTAAAACTATTTGGCTCAAATGCTGCAGACAGTAAATGCACCAATGAGTTTGCCTCACACTGGTGAGTGGGCTTGACAAACCACCTGTCAAAAACACATTTTTTCATCTATCTGACACTTTATGTCATTATGTACTGTTAACCCGTATGTACTGTTGGGGATGTTTTCATCTACTCTGGGGTGATTTTGTGTCTTAATTTGGCTATAACTTTCTCTGTGTTTCAGCTAGCAGAATGATTTTGGTGACAAATTCTATTTTGACACATATTTTGAGAAAATAACCCTTTTTATGTTAGGAATGAAAACATCCACTGAAATAAACTGCTGTAAAAATGCATCAGATCAATATATTTTTTTCAATTGTCTTTGCATAAATCTGTTAATCAACCTCAGTCTTGATCAAAACTACTAAATTTCTTAGAAAATTACAAGATTTTAACTCTTTAGTTGCCAAATTCATAATTGATGTCACTGATTTGGTGAAAAAAAAACACAAAATAATGCATTTTCAATATAAAAAAGTAATTGTTGACTTTACCTTTTATCAAAGTCTTTTGAATAATAAGGACATATGACACTTTGATGCATTGCTTTTGATTGATTTTCATTTTTTTTTGTCCCTAATTTACTGTTGGTGGCTGTTCTTGCCCCATTGACTTCCTATAGAACCACATTTTTTGACTACAAAACCATGACACCATATAATCCTGCATTTTTGATTGTTGTTGGTTTTCCTTGTTCAAATTTGTACTGTTGTTCATCCGTTGGCACCATTAACCCTTTAGATCAGCTTTCCCCTTTAACCCTCTTTTTTTAAAGAAGCTATTTCTGGATTTTATATGGAGTATAACAAATTAAAGTGTGTGTGTATGTGTGTCTGAGTGTGTGAGAGTCTGACAATGACCTTTATGCACTTACCTTTATTGTGTATGAGAAAATCTAAGTATGCATCTCTGCTCTCAGAACTACATAGAGTAAATAAAAACAAAGGCTGTGTATTTATGCACCATCAAATGTGGCTATAATGGAAGTCAATGGGGCAAAAAAGCCACCAATAGTATAGGGAGAAAAAATGAAAATCTAACAATGCATCAAAACCAATGTTGTTACTAATCAATTTGCATGTCCAAGACTGTGATAAAAGGTTAAAAAAATCCAGTTCACAATTACTTTTTATATTGAAAATACGTCATTTTGTGTTTTTTTCACCAAATCATCAGTGACATAATTTATGAATTTGCCAATTAAAGAGTTAAAATACTGTAATTTTCCAAGAAATTTCGTAGGTTTGATCAGGACTGAGGTTGATTAACAGATTTATGCAAAAAGATTTTAAAAATATATATATTTATCTGATGCATTTTCACAACAGTTTATTTCTGTGGATGTTTTAATCCCTAACATAACAAAAGAATGGTACATTTGAACAGTGCACAAGGATTAACCAGACATGATTTTACAAAAAATAAAAAATACACTATGCATTTATGCATCACATAGGTGACTGGGCTTGACAAACCACCTGTAGAAACACTCTTCTCTCTCTATTAAAAAAAAAACCTGCTCTAGCATCTAATTCTCTGAGCACTAACAGTTCCTTTGTATAATTAGCACTTCTTGTGTTAATTGCCTCTCATTGTTGAATTGCTGAATGCCTCCTCCATTGTAAGTTGCTTTGGACAAAAGCATCTGCAATAAATGACTTAATGTAAATGTAAATAATGGGTACAACACTGGGTCCAGTCAGAGGTGAAAAAAAGCCATTTAGTGCATCCATTTCATTTTAATAATGGATTCAGGTCATTTTCAAAAGTACAACATGGGCACATTTGATTCAATGGACAGTCCGATCACAATCTAAACTAGCATTTACTCACACTCATGCATGCCATTTGTTGATGTTACAGTTAGAAGAATGTATAAGATGCTCCAGACAATGCAGGTAAATGGGGAAAAAACTTCAAAATAAATAAATCATAATTACAACAATCACATTATAAACTTAGTCCATAAGGTTTTTGCAACAAATTCAAGGCCTTCTATATCCATACAACAGATACCCACAAAACAAACCAACATTTTTATAACTATTTATTCATTAAAAATCTACCAAGAGGTGTCACATAAAATCTTTATAATTTCCATGCTGAAAGTGTGCACATTACTGAAAGCTTCTCACAGTTTCACAGGAAAATGAAACTATGGATTTCAAATTTGACATAATTTTTTTACATCAAGACTTGAGTCTTTATTAAAAAAACTAAAACAAGAAGCATTCAGATCTGAGTATTAAAGATTTGTCACAGTTTAAGGAAGATTTTTCATCTTCAGGTCAATGTTTAAAAAGTAATTAACAGGAAAGAGTTGAATTATAACAGCAAAAATAAACTTTAGTTCCATAAAATACCCCCAACAAATACATATTAAATTAAAAATGTGAATTATTTTAAATTAAATATAGGCTGTAACTTTATATTTAGCAGTCTTTTTTTTTTTAAGATTTGGTTGAGTTGTTAAACACTGCTCTAGCTGGGTCAGTTGGCATTTCTGTGTGAAGTTTGCATGTTCTCCCCGTGTTCGTGTGGGTTTCCTCCGGGTGCTCCGGTTTCCCCCACAAGTCCAAAAACATGCGCCTTTGGTAAATTGGGTAAGGTAAAATTGTCCGTAGTGTAGGAATGAGAGTGTGTGTGTGTGCGTTTCCCAGTAATGCTGCAGCTGAAAGGGCATCCACTGCTGGATAAGTTGGTGGTTCATTCCACTGTGGCGACCCCAGATTAATAAAGGGACTAAGCTGAAAAGAAAATTAATGAATAATCAATGAATGTAAAACACTGTGCTATAGTATAACTGGCTAAAGTTTTCTTCCATTCACACAACCATGTATACAGCAAATAAACATGTCTGAGTGGGAAAGTTATATAACATTATAACTGGAAAAATGCAGCATTTGGTAGCAAAACAAACAAACAAATAAATAAATAAATAAATAAATAAATAACCACTTTAAATGACGTCAATGTCTATTTTCCTAATACAACAGCAGTATGCAAAAAAGTACCTTGATGATGTACCTAAGTGTAGATTCACTAGACTAATTAATGCTGATAGGTCACATGACAATGACAACATAAAGAATGTACAGTAGTACACCTGGATTTAATTCATATTATTTAAAACTCTTTATTTAAAGGCTACAAAATATGTACTTATTAAAGCACAGTATGTGATTTTCTCTATAAATGTTCTCTATAAATTTTCTCATATAAATGTTCTGCAGATATTGTATTTTTCACCTGCCTTCAGGTTGCAGACATTACCGAGTCTGAAATCCACAGCATATTAAAAAAGGGTCGTAACATGGTGAGAGATTTGTTTTTGGAGTGGAGGGCTTATCTCTGCATGACTGGGTAAGCAAATCTCTGGCTGATGGAAAGCAGGACAGACAGAGTGAAGTGAAAGAGGAGGAAATAGACCAGGTGAAGAGGGCATAGGGCTGCAGTATCTGCAATGTGGAGTCGGGATTGTAGCTGACCAATAGCCACAGGGACTGTAACTTTAAGAAAGATTAATTGCATTAATGTGTGTGTATTTGATTATTTGTATTTTTTTTCAATTAAACTAAATTTAAATTAATAAAATTAAAAAATCCCAACAATGTAAACAAAATGTTATAAGTCACGACAACAAATGTTTTTATGTTACTTTAACTTAAATAAACAAATTTATATATAAACTTTGCCTTCATATTTTTGTCAATTTGATGGATGCAAATTAAGGCAACTAGAAAAGTTTGACTAAACTGAAAAATCAAAGGTGGCTAGATTTTTTTTGTATTTTTGGTTAGGTTTGTCCGTACTTCATATATCTAAGGAGTTACAACAACCCAGCATTTTCTTGTTTTCTTTCCTGCTAGTAAACTGTTTATGGTATAAATATTTGTTATGTTTATTTTTTTGATTCTCAACTATAATAAAACCAAAGAAAAAAGTGAGGTATTAAAAATAAATAAATAAATAAATAAAAAGTAGGGTTTACATTACACTTAAAGAGACAGTTCACCATCAAAAAAAAATATTTTACTCACCATTTACTTTCCCTTGAGTGATTTCAAACCTTTATGATATATAAAAAAACTGAAAACCTGGAATTTTTGACATCCACAGCAGAAAATACAAATACAATGGAAGTCAATAGTTACCGGTTTTCAGTTTTCTTCAAAATATATTTTTTGTGTTCAACGAAAGAAATAAATTCAAACATGCTTTGGAAGAAGTAAAAGATGACAGAATTTAGATTTTTGAGTGAACTATCCCTTTAAATGAACATGAATAATCAATATTGGCTGAAGTAATGTCTGTTTTGGTTTCATGCAATAGTTGTATACTCTGCAGTCTTCAGTATGTAGTGAACTAGTATTCCATTCTGGATGCAGCCGAGGTCTGGTCAGAGATGAGTCCTGCAATCAAACACAGCCTCTATTTTGCCCTGAGAGAGAGAGGGGGAAATGAGCCACTTAATACCCCACGGTCCCACAACCTCAACTCAGCTGTGCAGCAGGCCAGCATCACACACCAATTAAAGCCTTCAAACGAACACAAACACAAAAGAGCCACTATATTCACTCTCCCATTAACAGAGGAAAGACGATTCATCCTCATGCTGCTGCTGCTGCAAATATTAGGAACAAGACGTTGGTCAGTCTGAGCCTTCACAGCTCAGATGCTCTGCAGGACGCAAGATTTTATTACATCAAAACAAACACTCTTATCTGGAGCAGACCGAGCCGGGTGCATCAAACTAAATAAGACTCAAGTGAAAATCGAGATGCGTGATTTCCCCTAACAGCGGCATACAATGGTTTAGGATTATTTATGGCTGCATATTATGTTACATGTTCCGGTTTAGTCTGTCTTGCTAAAGGCAAATGCATTTTGGCATTCAATGTTAAACATATTGCTAATAAGAGGAAATAAGCAGGGGGAAATGTGATACAAAAAAAAAATACAAAAAGCAAACTATACTCTTATTTTTATGTATACAGTACATGTTTAAATGTATATAATTTAATATAAAAAAAATTTATATCTTTATTGCATTTTAACTGCACTGTAAAACATTATGACCAATTAGTCATGACAGCATATATTTTTAGTTCATTGTAACTAATTAAACTATGTTAATCATGTTCTAACTCAATTTTTTATCAGTTTCACAAGCTGTTTTAAATCAGTTTAACATAAAATAAGTCCAATGGACTCACAATGTTAATTTGATTCAGCTTAAAAATTTACAGCAACCAGGATTTTTACACTGTGTACACTCAGATAAGTAAAAACAACAACAAAACAAACAAACTTCTCAGTACTTTACATCAATATTTATGACCTCTTGTCTTATTTATCTATCAATACATTTCCGACTCCTCCACATTTTAGGAAGAATTTGAAAGGTCCCTAAACTCCCTCAGAGATCTTGTATTAATCTTAATACATAGGTTATATTTGCCGTTGTCATGTTTGTAACAATGTCTTTCGGCCAACATCCTATGGTATGCACACATTTTTTTTTTCAATTTAAAGAAATAATCAGTTTAGCTTTAAGATTACATAAATTATAAGTATTTGAAAATTTAACATAATCAGGCAGTAAAAAATAGGTTTCACATAACATGCTCTGTTTATTTGTGTTTAGGCCTGTCACAATAATCAATATATTGACTTATCGTGCAATACTTGGAGATGACCTTAATATTTCTGGCCGTTGCAATGTATACAAATTCACAAATAGCGTTAAAGACATTTTACAATGAAATGTACATTCTACCTCACCGGTTTCAAAGTTTAATTGGACATTTACCATAACAGGATGTTTAATAATAGAACATTTACCTTTTTAACATCAAATCACAGAATCTAAATAATCTTAAGAATGATAAGAATTTTAAAGTGTTTATGGCTGTTTGTATTATTATGCTCTTATATTATCATTATATAATCGTTGGCATAAAATGACCTCAAAATGACAATATTATCGCTTATTGAAATAATTTCTGTGACAATATTACGCACAACAAAAATTCCTTACAGTGACAGGCCTATTTGTGGTTTTATTTTTTGAGCAAGACAGAATTACTATACATTTTACAAAATATAATGTACAAAAGACAAACATAAAAACAAACAAACATTGTTTTAGATATTTACATGTAGATCTATTGGTATACATTTATATATATTAATATATAGTATGTATTTTTACAAATTGCATATACATTTTTAGAAATATTTTATACAGACTTTTTAATCCTATCAGATGTTTTGTTAGACTAAGAAAAAAAAAATATATATATATATATATATATATATGAGCAATTCCATGCAGTTTCCCAGAGATGGGTTGTGGCTGGAAGGGCATCCGCTGTGACGACCCCAGATTAATAAAGGGACAAAGCCGAAAAGAAAATGAATGAATGAATGAATGAATTCCATGCAAATGTCAACCTTGCATGAAAAACATTTAGTTTTCGCCAAAATGGCAAAACCATTTCTGCATTTTTTGTGTAGGCTTGTATTTTACAGTGCTTTAAAAATACTCAAAAATATCACCGCCAGTGTTTTCAAACAATCATATTTGATTTACCAAAGTCACACAAATGGCAATTTCACATCTGTCACATCCATAGCAGAGAAACGTCACATCCATAATTAAGCTTTTTCCTCATAAATGCAAAAACGTAAAATCAAATAAAATCAATGATTTTTGTTCTATAGAGAGCCAACTCTTATCCTTTTGATTAGTATTGTTTCTTTTGGGTTGTGCGTTTTAATTCACAGAATTTCTACAAAGTGTTGTATGCTGAAACTTGCAGTCTTTTTTTGTCACATCCATAACGCATCTTTATTTTCCTCATTTAAAATATAAAAAATGTTTACAGAATTATATTTTTGTGCTCCCACAACTCTGTGGCTAGTTGTTTTGAAAAATATAAAGAGATGTTTCAATATAATGTTAACATATACCTCCTCTGTCAATTTATGTTTTGAGATTTTACTGCAAATGTCACATCCATTACATATTAAAAAAGAAAATTACAGATATTTGCCATAAAATAACAAATGGCAAATTACAGAAATTTTACCGGAAATTTAAATTTAAGGAAATTTCTGTAATTTAATGTTCATTATTTTAGGGTAAATGTCTGTAATTTAATGACCCCAGCTGCTAGGAAAAAAAGTTAAATAATGGATTTTTTATGGTATATATATATATATAAATAATAGTTGGTGGTTTATTCTGTTGTGGTGACCCCTGATAAATAAGGGACCAAGCCAAAGGAAACTTAATGAATGAATACATATTTTCGCACATGAGAATTTGGATAGTTAAAAAAATATAATAATTATGGCTATTGGCAGGAGATCATAATGGTGTTAAGATTATATATGGTAATATCTGCAAATAACTGGAACTAAACATTTGGAAATAAGGTAATGCATAATCCTAAAATCCATAGGAAAATCCATTAAAAAAAATGATTTTCCTCTGGCATATGATGCAGTATATTTTGCAGAAAACTGTCATATACCATTATAGAATAAAGTATTACATAAATAAAAAATATATACAATAAAATAAAAAGAAACAATTCAAATGTAGTTATGGCCTAAAAAAATAACAGTACCATCCAAGTAGTATTCTTTCAGCTACATTCAGCACTGAATATCTCAACTACTAAAACTTTCGCACAACATCACAAACACAAATCTAAGCTTAATTACCCTTTCTCTTCCCTAAGCAACACAATACATCATTGTTTATATTCTCACCACACATGCACACACACACGCAGCATTTCCCATCCTGCATAATGAAAACACTGCATGTGACACAATCAGCATTTTTTCACAGTGGCAGATTTAATCTTAAACATTTATATGCCTGCCACCGATGCCACTGTAAAACCAGTATGAGCCATTAAACCTACATCATTTGCTCGTCAGCGAGACGTGCCAAGACATGCTGCGGGAGGTGGAGCTGGTGCAGTGGACCAAAATGGATCCCAGCACACAGGGGCAAATCTGAGCATGATCCAAATGGTATTATCCATAAAAACAAACACTACAGCACTGCAATATCAACCTAATGAGAGGGTGGTAAATGTACTGGGGGGGGGGGGGGGGGAAGAGACACACACACTAACACAACAGTATTTTCAATGCAATTTTGTGAATCATTATAAATGAATTAACATCTCTGACAGTAATCCAGATTTAATAAAGGTCATTTCTCATCACTTGTGCAACCTGAAATATTATTTGAAGATATTTATGTGTGGATAACTTAAAAGTGTTCCAAGATGCAGATTCGTTTTAATAAATGACATAAAAACAGGCCTTTAATCTGAACACCCAATGTGCTTTTAACAATGAAAGACTCTGGAAACAGGTTTGTTTAGTTTTATAGAGAAAACTGCTACACCTTTATTTGAAAAGGGACTAAAAAAAGGTGAAATAAATCATGTTTTCTAATCATTTAAAGATTTAGAAATTAACCTGTGCACTTAAGAGCAAATATCAATTCAAATATCAAAAGGAACATCTTTAATTCACCTTGTAAAGATGGATTTGGCATCTAATTATTTCTATAATTATTTTGTAACAGCTTATATTAATCTAATCCATAATTAAGGTGTTTTCCTGAACAGCCTTTTTCCCCCTATATACTGGACGTGTCTGAAACATATGGAGAACACAAGCAGCCAGGATTTGTTTTACTATATAAGCAAGTGTAAACCAAAAAAATAAATGTTTAGGTTGGCAGCTCATATATGAGATGGTGATTGTGTAATGGTTTAGACAGGGTTATATGTGTGTGCTGTGGTTTGTAAAGGATGTGTTTGCAGCCTTCAACAGCACACCCAACAGAATAAAGCCTCCAGCTAAAATAAAAAGACACCTGCCTGCAACAAATGATTTATTATTTTCTGGGATTACAGGTTATTCATATAGTGTTCAGTGGGAGTAATCATAAAATCCAAGTGTGGCTGCTTTTCTTTGTTTTATCATGAAAACATTCCACCTTCTTTGTCTGCCAAAAGTCTTGTGCAACAAAAACTGAAAATTGATTTAAACATTAGGATTTGATTTATAGATTTGAAGAATAAAAAATACATTATGATAACGCTGCCTTTAAAAAAAAAGAAGAATCTCAGTTTGAATGTCCAGTGTAACTAATAAAAGCTTTTTGTAATTGATGCTCTGAGAACAATATGAATATTTGGAAGAATACTGTATAGTATTGAAACTGATCATTTATCATGTGACAATTAATTATTATAAGAGGTCAAAAGATGTCAACCTTCCAGATCAGACTTCCCCCCCCCCATCCTTTTCACCTGCACACACACTCACACGAACCCACATTTTCAGTCTGTTCATGACATAAATCATTACATGATTTAATAAACATCAATACTTATGTCATCCATCATCTTACCTTTTTGTGTCTGTCTTTAAAAGGCAACGCCGGCCATTGCATCTCCTGCAAGAAGTCCTGCCACTGTTTCTGGTCCTGATCCGAAGAGATGAAGACGATTTCCAATTTGTCCTTGTGCTCGGAGGATTTCTTAAACTTGCTGTAAAACTCGCTCAGACTGGCGTTGAACTGCTTGCAGGGGCCGTTTAAACTACAGCCGAAGTAGAGCCCGAGCAGAGACAGCCTGCTGCCCAGCGCCTGCACATCCACCTCGGCTTTCTCCCCGTTGACGAGCCGCTCTCCGAGCAGATTCACCAGAAACTCCGACATCGCTGCTGAGCTCTCGAAACAGACTCAGTGTGCTTTTGTTCGCTTATTCGACTAGTGTGAACTGAAGCCCAGTGGATATACTGAGGCCCGTGTGTGTCCGGTGTGTCAGCGGCGCGGGTTCGAGCGGAGAGGCAACGGCCGTCGAGCGTCTCCACTGAGCGGTGTTCAGGAATGCGCTGCTCCGCTTATAGAGACCGGCCCTCGACGACAGTGACTGCAGACTCCCGCTGCGAGCCTCTCGCCACATCTAGTGGACACATGCTGCCATTGCACATACTGTAGAGAGGGTTCAATGAAAATGTCGATTTTTATACAATCCTGTGATTTGTCATTTATAAAACTTTGATTATAAAACTTCCTGAGAGTTAACAAATAGGAAAAAATTGAATAAAAAAATTAAGAAAACTTCATTATTTAAATACATTATTGTGGTTAAAATTATTAAGTCTGCACCGAGGGGTGGGGTTAGGCGAGCCTATTCAAAAGCATTGCATGCCATGCAGCTCAGATTGCATCTGCACCAAGTCTGCAGTCAGACCCCTCTCGAGTGGTTTGTCTTGACATACAGGTGGCTGAGGTGCTCACAGCGACCCCAGTTCGATTCCCAGCTAGAGTTCCTTCCGCAATCTCACTTTTTTTTACACTTCCCATGCTTTCCTGTCTACATACTAAAAATAAAGGTTAAATCCCTCTAACAATAATTATAAAAAAACTATTGTCAATATTTAAGATAAATATGTTTACTTATATAGCCACAGCCACATCACCTTGCAGCCATAAACTGGTTACTGAGCCTGGTTAGTACCTGGATGGAAGACCACTTGGAAAAAAACTAGGTTGCTGTTGGAAGTGGTGTGTGAGGCCAGTAGGGGTTGTATATCCTGTGGTCTGTGTGAGTCCTAATGCTCCAGTATAGTGTAGGGGACAATACACACAGTACTTAATAGTTTACTTACAGCTGCACACATGCTGCTGTCAAGTTTGTTAATTATTGATCAGAACCTTTGCATGGGAAGTGTGGGTGGAAAGGTGCGTATGCCACTTCCCATGCAATGGTTCTGATCTATAAAAAACAAACGTCAGTATGAGCATCCAGAAATGACACCCCTGGATGATAAATCACTTTTCATTTCGAGGTGTATGGATGGATGGATTGAGAAGATTTACGTAGTAACAGAATCAGTGGACTGCATGCATGCTATAGTCTGTGTTTTGGAGTTTTTAAACTAGCATCCAACGGGTCCCATGGGGTCACTAGATGGCCCATGGAAAAGTTTGAAACAAAACATTCTAAAACCAATTAATGAAATTTGATTCAGATAAATAAATAAGTGCTATAGAAGTGGTATAGAAACAGGCCAGACAAAATCTGCAGACCTTTTTTTTCTATTTCAGTTCAAAATTTGAAAAAAAAATTTTTTTTAATAAAAATCTTCAAATTTATGCAGAAAAAGTTTGAGATTATTTTTTGGAGCTGAAAACACCAATTAGAACCACTTGTTTGGTAAAAGCTACAGCAGGTCTCTTATATAATACATCCACTAAAAGACAGAAAGTATTACTTTACAAAGTGTATTGGACATAAATTATCTACACATTTGCACATTATTCAATAATACTACTGAAATTAACATTAAAACTTAATACATAAATAGATTGATGGCTCAGAAATCTGTGAAAACAAATAAAAATGGATGACAAAAATGTGTAAAGACCATGCTGTAAGAATAAAATTGAATAAATAATAAAACATTTAATTGACAAACTATAAAAATGTAAAATAATACATGCAAGTTATAAATGTAAACTAAATTTACATAAATGCTAAACAAATGGCTAAAAAAATTAAATAATAAATTAAAAATCATATTAAAATGCACATAAAAACTGAGTAAAACAGAAACCAAAGATTTAGGCCCAATT
>CAIGQZ010000379.1:1340979-1383835 GCA_903798205.1 Danio tinwini | reverse complement strand
ATATAAAATATATATAAATATATATAAAATGTGGAAAAATATATAATTCCAAATATCTTTGCAAACAACTTGCAACACAAATTTGACAAATGCAGATGAAATTTTCAAATCAGTTTATTTTGTTCCATTTATAACCACATATTAAGATTATAAAACAATTATCATTGCGTCACATTTAGTTCAGTTTTACTGCTTCAGTTCTCTGTTCTCCTTTGAAATGAGTAATAAAGCAAAGCATCACTGTATGCAAACCATTTTTATGTAAACAATGCTTTCAAAACATGTACAATCACCAAAGTGCAAATTCACAACACGATTCCAAGGTCACAATTTGTTTGATTAACATTCCAGAGCAGGAGCACAGATTATAACCACTGAAAATAACAGTAGAAAAACTGACAATCATTCAGAGAGAAATGTTGGAAATGAGCATGTCATCAAGCAGTGTACCACATTGACCACTGGACATTAATCCTCAGTGAACATCATCCGAACCAGATCTGCTTTGAAACACTCCTCTTCAACCAGCTTCTGGGGCTAAAACAACCGAAAACGCATTACAATGCATACACATTTATCATTTACATGGATTCCCATGTATAGTTTATGTTTATATTTTATAATACAAGTAGCATGCATACCGTCCCGTAGCGCAGGAGTGTGGGTACTCCAGTCAGTTTTAGAGTCTTCTTAAAATCATTATTTGAGTCCTTCCAGCTGTCAAAAACAGTAGTGAATAAAAAAGTCAACACTATAACTATTCAAACATTTTTTATGAAATAGTGTCACTATTTTTTCAGTTATATGGCCTTGTAATAGGTGAGTTTAGGCACATAAGGGCAGGGCAACCTGTCACTCACAGGAGAGCCACCAACAGTGTGAGCTATAGTGCCCTGACACCCAATAGTTTTTTTTTTTTTTTGGAAGTATCTTTCTCCTTTTGTTTTTCCCATTTATATATGTAGGGTTTATTTTCAATTGCCGTAAACCATGAACCAAACCAATAAGATTATCTGAAGCAAAGACATAAAAAATGGATAAAATAACAAACGTACAAGACTGTTTACCTGAGGGTAGTCGACGACAAACACGCACTCAAATATTTTGAAAACTCTCTGATTGGTGGAATTTTGCACAGCATCATGGGTAATGTAGTATTTTGTGGGAATAAAAAAATGATATGACATGACAAAACACAGACAGCAAATCCACACTTAGAGGTATAGTTCACCCAAAAAGAACATTTATTCACAATTTACTCACCCTGAAGAGCTTCCACACCTTTATTAATTTCTTTTTTTTTGTTGAACAAAAAAAAAGATATGGAGAAACGTTGGAAACCGGTAACCATTGACTTTCAATGCAGAAAAACTAATACTATGGAGGTCAATAGTCACAGGTCTCCAACAGTCTTCAAAATAACTTCTTGTTAGAGTGGAGTATAAGTAAAAATGTAAGTATTTTCATTTTGGGTGAACTATCCTTTTAAGAGTTTTCAAGCAGTTTCCTTGTTTTCTGCAGCTAAGGTTTAAATTAAATAAGTTGTCCACTGTATTTGTCATTTAGGTCTTGCTATCAGGCTCTGAAAATTTCATATAAAAATTTGTATATATCAGCATATATATTTATCAGTTATTGGCATAGGTCAAAATGTTCATACAATATCTTCATCTAGTTAATTGAGAAAGTGAACAGTTATTCTTATCAGTTTCTATACCCAACTGTTGCCCACAATACCAAATGTCTACAATCAATTCCAGTTGTATAAAATCAAGACCCGCCCTACTATACTACTGTAAAATTATATAGTAGTTTATAGTGAACACTATAGAGCCATGCTGTAGTAAAGTGTATTACACAGTACATTCTACAGTATAACGCTACAACATACTTAAGTATTAACAATGGTGAACTGACAAACAGTAATACGTTCTGTGGTGTACTTTAGTTTGTACCATAGTAAACTGTGGTATATTGTAGTATAACAAAGTTGTCAAAAACTATTATAGTATTGGGTCATTTGTTTATATTACTGTGGTTGATCAGATTGCGGTAAAGTTGGTTTTATATTCACAAATTCGTTCAATGACTTGTGACGCGGATCCTAAATTGTTTACCACGCTACTTTGAATATTTGGTCTGAAATCGCATGCAAGTACAGCTTACAAACAACATTAGCACTATTTAATTGACTGTAAACAACAATGTTGTACTTTATTACTTATTGGCTGATAATTTGATTACCCTTTTTCGAATTCACAAAGAATACTTTTATGAAACTATATTGTAAACCAAAAAGTGTGGATACTAGTATTATTATACAGTATTATAGCAACAGATAGATTCAAGTGCTTTCCTACAGTACAATTAAAAATACTATGCTATTTACTATAAATTACTACCTGTTTATTTTTCTTGTTTGTGAAGCTTTGAGGAAAACACTATTATTACTTTAATTTCATGTTGGCTTCAACCAAAGCTGAAAGCAAATCTGAAACTTAAACTAGGGCACAAAATAAAATGAAATGTAAGCAAAATATCTCCTTTCAAACAGCATAGCCCAGTAAAGATATAGCAGTTTTATGATTGACAATGACACAATTTGTTCTAACCTAATGCAGCTCATGAATAAAAACATCTGTGTGTATCAGATATTCCTGTTTAATCTATTAATCAGTTCAAATGTGTGGTGAACTTACTACGGTCTGTCTCCAACTTGGCAGTAAATGAAGACAGCTCCCTCTGGCAGATGAGGCAGCTCTGCCCTAACCACTGGCTCTGCTACAGGAGGGGGTAAAGGAAGATACTCTGTTAGTTTTAGGATTTTAAAGCAGCACTACTGCTGTATAATGTTTTCACATTGTACCTTTCACGCAGTCCGGGCACCAGCTCTTGCCCTGCTCGTCTTTATCTCCAGAAAAATAAGCGAAAATCTCCTTCCCTTTTCTGTCAGACACGGCTTTACAAAATTCCTCGTAGCCATGAACGGCAACCTCTTCGTATTTAGTCATGATTTATTTGTGGTTTAGTGTTTACTGGAGGTCAGCCGATCCGTGATAAAGCCCAGCAGAAAGCTGACTGTGTGAAACTTTTGATAACAGCGAACCCTGCTGATGTGTGTGAAGTGTGAAGCAATGCGCGTTTATTCTGTTTAAACAAGAGCGGAAGATTTTAATATAAAAGCCTGCTAAACTGGATTGGTGATTTAGCACATTTTCTACAACAGCCAGAACTTTTGATTTTGAACACATTAATAGCTGTAATATTGTTTATAATATTAAAATAAATTATATTGTAGTGTGTAGTGAGTTATTTAAAATGTACAAAAATATTAACGTGTATTACACAGTAGTAATGTGTTTGTGTGTTTGTTAGTGTTTGTTTGTGTTTACATTATACGCAGGGATGGGCAGTATTTATGATACATGTATTACAAATATGTATTTGTAATACAAAATAGTATTTTGTCATTTGTATTTGATGGAGTTTATGAAAATGGCTTAATATTTTGTATCAAAATACTTTAATGTCTTTTATTTTTGTATTTTTAAATACTGTAATTTTTTTATTATAAGTTTTGAAACATTACATAAGGTATTTATATACATTTAGAAACTATATCCAGTAACATTACAGAATTGCTTAGACACAACCAGATATAATAATAAAGCAACAACATAACAGGTGGGGGGAAATAAATAAAATAGAGTATTACAAAGTACAATGAGGAAAAAATAGTAGTAATAATAATAATAAATAAGGACACAATCATCAACTACAGCGGGGATTAGTACCAGAAAAAAAAAATTCCTCCATGAAATCTAACATCAAATCATTCTTTTTGATTTTATTTTGCCTTAGATACTTTTTAAAATTTTCCATTTCTAATAAAAATATATTGCAGTTTGGTAGCAAATTACATCTTTTAAAGAGAGCCTGTAATTAACATTTCTTTGCCCAAATAACACGTCACTAACATCATTCCAAAATGTAAGAGAGACATCACAGTTATAGAAAAGATGAGATAAGTCTTCCTCATGTATCTTACAAAATGTGCAAGTATTGTCGATCTCCATTAATTTAGATAACATTACTTTGCAAGGACACATTTTGTGAAGTATTTTAAAATGCACTTCTTTAACCTTATTTAAAAGACAAATTTAAAGGAGATTGACCAGGTAGTTTTCCAATTAATATCAATAATTTTTTCATTCCAATAATATTTCCCTCTAGGGGATGTTTTGTGTTTAGATTGAAACAATTGTCTAATTTTTTTATTATTATATGATGGAGAAAGTATATCAAAACCGTCAATTTTTAATTCTGGGAGTATCTTTTTAATTCATCCATAAGGAAGGTGATTATTAATTAGTTGTATTAAACCAGCTGGAATAGCCTTAACCACTTGGTGAAATTCTTTAAAAGGAATTGGAAAGTTATGTATCCTCATAAAGTCTTCATAAGAGAGTATGTTTCCATTATCATAGAACAAATCTGTAACAAAATATGTTTCTTTGAAGCCATTTATGTAAAAATAAAGATTTGTTTCTGGAGGTATTGAGATAATTATTCTATAATAGGGTTTTATGTGGAGAAAAGTTATGCTGAAAACAAATTTACCCAAATACTTTCTGTGAATGAAGAAGAAAGCCATGTTCAATTGCATTGAAGGCTTTACAGAAGTCTAAATAGTCAAGGAGATCAAAAATAAAATGCATATTGTTACTGTCTGTTTTACATAAAGCCCGTTTGAGATTCAAGTATAATTTGGTCTAGCCCTGACTTTAATCTTTTGGCATATACTAATGCAATTAATTTGTAATCTATATTCAACAGAGTAATGGGCCTCCAATTATCAATCATCAATCAATTATTAAGCCTTGCTTAGTTGTGGTTAATTCCTTTTTTTAATACATTCATTAAACATTAATAAAATTGGCTCTTCTAAAATATACCAGAATTGTTGTTAAAATTCACATGAAAGTCCATCAGGCCCTGGACTCTTGCCTTTTTTCATATTTCGGTGAGCTAATTGTAACTCTGTTCTCTTAATATCAGAATCACATATATTTTTAAAGTCATTATTTTTATTGTTTATTATTTAATGTTTATTTATAGAAAACGAGTTACCTACATCCAAATTCAGATCTGATTGGTAGATTTTCCTAAAAAGAGCTAACATATGCTGAAATTAATTTAGGGTCCTCACATAATATATTATTAATGCGTAATGCAGATAAAGATTTTCTTTTACAATTCCTTTTTTCAAGGGCAAAAAAAAAAAAGTATTTCTCTCTCCTTTTTCTATCCATTCACCTTATTAGTATAGAGATCAACAAGCTTTGTTCGTAAAGAAAGGAGTTCACTGTCGGGGAAAGAGCCTGCGGTTTCCAAAGATTATCAATTTTGTCCAACTATTCTGATTCCATATGGTGTTTGGCTATTTTTATTTCCTTACTTCTTTTGATAGCTAAATGTCTGGATTTAAATTTAAATAGTTCCCATTTAGAGACAAAACTTCCCATCTCTGAGTTAAATATTTTGGTGGCAAGGGCCTCAATATTTCTTATAAAAATATTATCTTCTAAAAGAGTGTTGTTAAATTTTCAGTAGCCACAAAGGCTATTAAAGTTACGAACTGTCTGTAAGGACATATTAATCATAAGGTGATCTGTAATAGGGACATAGTGATGAGAGATGTCCTGAATATATTGTAATAAATCAGATGAAATGAGAAATAAATCAATTCTTGATTTCAAGGACTATGAAGCGTTACTCCATGTATACTCATGTACATTGCTATTGAAGTAACGCCATGAGTCTATTAAACATAGGATTTTACATAATGCATCAACAATATTACCACTTTGAGAGTGATGTGTTTTCTGTGGAAATTTAAATACTGTAACATACGTTGTAAGAAGTCTACATGATGACGTCATAAAAATGCTGCCTCTGATTGATGCTTTCTTAGTTATCTGGCTTGAGATCAGAACAGAAAATTGATTAAGAAGGTCATCAATGCTTGGAGTATGGATAAAAATTATGCACACATAAAGCAAATAACAGAAAAATGGCATGGGTATGTTTGAGAGCAAGTCAACAATCAATAAAAATAGTATACTGCACGATGCGTAGACCAGTGATATGTAATGGCGGTTAAAATCAAGATTTTCTCTCAATTCTGCAGATGTAATAAAAAGGTTAATATGAGTAGGCTATTATCATTGTTATTTCTCAAACAAAAGGTAAAAAAAAACAACAATAATAATATTAGGCTTATGTGCAGGTCTACTGTTGGTTAAAATGCTCAATTTTGTATCGACTTGGAATGGTGGACTTGAAGAGACTTTAATTTGTCCTGGTCGTTAATGCACAGTAAAGTTATTATATCAGAATACAACTATTTATAATTATGAAGTTGAATTATTATGTTTGAGATATATGCTTGTCATTTGTCATTGACAACATTATTAGACAATTTTTCCCACTGGTAAAATGAGACAGTCATTATCAGATTCCCTCTTGCACTATATTCAACATTATATAGGCTTGTTATACTGACACTGTTAAACAGTTTTTCTTATGCACAACACTTTGTGTTTGCTATGAAAGAAAAAAACACGATTGACATGCGCCATGTCTCCATAATAACATGTATATAACATATGTCCACAGAACATTTTTAGCAGATAAACTGCGATTAAAATATCTGTTCCAACTTTAAGTTTTATAAGTTTAAAATGTTTTTAAAACAGAGCATGTTTTTAATGAAGACAGTAAAATCGATATTAACCGATATAATCACCACGTCCGCATGGTGTCAGTAAACACGCGTATGTGTGTTTGTGTGTGTGTGTGTGTGTGTGTGCAACGTGCAAACGGCATATCTGTGTGACTCATTGTTTCAGAAAGGCTTGAATAAAATCCTACAAAATACATTAAATAAACTTACATGGTATTTATGACTAGTGGCCTTATTTAAGTCTCATCCGAGTCTGTCTCCATCACTGACTGCTGCTTATCTGCTGTAGCATGTGGGAGCAGTGGGCGGGTATAAGCAGCTCATTTGCATTTAAAGCCACAGGCTACAAAAACAGCTACAATGTGATCAGTCAACAAAATGGGCAGATTCTGGAGGCTATAATAAATTATCTGATGGGTATTTTAAACTGAAACTTTACACACACATTCTGGAGACGCCAGACTTTTCTTACATATTGTAAAATAGGTGCCCTTTAAATTAGATTTTATTTAATGCTCCATATTATTTTAAGGTTAAAAACAGTCTTTACTTTCTAGTCATTTCATTACCCTTTTCAGTTTTTAATTAGTAATTTGTATTTTATCTTGATAAATATTTCATTAATTGTTTTTTAAGTTTATGTTATTTAGTCAATCAATTTTAACTAAATGTTTCTATACAGTTTTATAAATGCATTTTATGTATTTTACTTGAGTAATGTATATTTTATTTCAAGTAGTATAACTTATATGTCCTTAATTTTAATTAACTATAATTTTCCCATTATTGAGGTTAGTGATGTAAATAGTGAAATGACGTGATGCACATTAGTGTGTTTCCCTCAGGAAGCAGGGTGTGTGTGTGTGTGAGAGAGAGAGCATCATTTGTCCAGCAGCAGAAGCAGGAATGGCTCGGCAGTGCAGTAATCCACTTCTGTATCTCTTCAAGTACACTACAGTCAAATATGTAGTCACGCAGAATAAAATAGTTGGACTTTTATACAGATTCTTTCAACTCATCATCATGTGCTATCTGATCGGGTAAGAGTCATCATTACTTCATTTTGCTCAACCGCAACTAAACTTTAATGACAGTTATGAAAGTATTAGGTTGTTCTTACTGGTTTGACTGAACATGTTTCTTCTGAACAGGTGGGTGTTTGTGACAAAGAAAGGATACCAAGCAGTAGATGACACTATCGAGAGCTCTGTGGTAACTAAAGTTAAAGGAGTCGCGCGGGTCAATACAAGCGATTCAGATTTATGGGGACCAGAGGAGTATGTTATACCAGACCATGTAAGTCATAAACCACACTGGAGTCAGAGTGAGTCCAGATTAGTAATGGTTTGCTTCGAGAATTTGCTTTATTGAGCAAATATTTTGGTTCATTTCGTTTTCAGGGTGGGAAGTTTCTTTTTATAGTAACCAACGTCATTGAAACCCCAAACCAAACATTGACCACATGTCCGGAGGTAAGGTTGAACTCTCAGTTTTCACCATTTATTAAAACATTTGATTGATTCATTTTTAAACATATTGCTATTTCTCAAATACATTCACTTTTAAGTGTTTGCTATCAGTTAGTGCAAATGTTAAGCCAATTTGTACATTATAGCTCCCTTCAGGCCATTACCAGAGTAAGAGCACAGTGGTTACTTTCAATATATAATATATGCATGCATATATCACCACTGATGTACAGTGCAGATTACTTAAAAAACACTACATGGCTTTTACTATCCCATAAGGATCACTGATTGATTTTGTAGATGGCTGGTTTGATAATGTCAATTTCCATGCCACCATTTCCTATGTTATCAGTCTCACGAGACATTCACGATTTTAAATGCATGCCTAACTAATGCAAGATACAGTATAGGGCTGTTCACATTGTCCTTTTCGCTCTGCTATTTTCCCATTGTTTTTCTAAATACACAAGATGGACATATTTGACTTATGAATTGGTGTCTTTTGTCATTTACACTGTCTCAAATGACGCAGAATGGGCTATATGCACAGGTAATATTTTTCACCCAATGATGAAATTCCGGTGAAAGCTTAATGTGACTATTTTCAATTTCGTAAGGTACCTTTTACAGCTATGATGTTTGTAATGTCATTAAAATACATTCAGTTAAAGACTTAAGCATTCATTTAGTTGTTCAAGCGTAAGACCGTGTAACCACGAGCACCGTCAGTAGCAACAGGCTACCGCAGAAACTCCACTGAAAATACTGAAGGGGGGGATTCACTTTATATACTTTTTATTGTATATCTATCAGGCAGTGAAGATCGCAGATTTTTAAAAAAATCAGACCTTAAACGTGCAGATTTTATAATAGAAAGACAGTTCACCGGAAGCGCTGGGGCTGGCTGGCTGAAAATTAAAAGTCCATGATGTGCATATACCCCATTGGATTCTGTCAGTACAAATGGAGCTATTTACACTATTTTAAGTTCCTGTCGAGTTGAAAAGGAGACATTAGTTGGACTGAAACATTATAGTCGTTGACTGACAGCTTTTATCAAAAAATAAAAATAAAAATTTAAACAGAATATATTGTGATACAGAAATGACCTCAGAGCCAGGAAGAATAATTCACCACTGTCTCATTCAAGATCCTATAGGGTTTTACAGTAGAAATAAAATAACAAAAAAAAACATCATTGGTAAACATAACTTTTTTTAACTAATTATCTTCTGATGGGCAATAAGTAAATAGTAATGCTTTTTGTTATTTATTTACATATATAGATAAACTCAAAACCCAAATATATCAAAACTTCTGTTTAATTATGAATATTTTAATTACTCTAATTTAATATCTGATTAGATTTTTTTCCATTTTGATTGCTACCTGCACTGTAAAAAAAGTTGACTCAACTTAAACTTGTAAGGCTACTTGCTGCACAGCTTTTTAAGTTGACTTAAGTTGAGTTTTTAGGTTGAGTCAAGTGCAGTACACTCAGGGCCGGAGCAAGCCGAACTGCCCCTCTAGGCAATGGACTAGCACGCGGCCCTCAACCCGAAAGTGAAAACAAACCTGACCAGTTCATAAAGTGAGGACGGGGGGTTGATGTTGCGGATGATTCAGTACGTTGGGTTGGGCGGCAGGGAGCGTTTGCCACCCTCACTATTATGCCAGACCCCTATTATGCAAGTGTTCTGTTGATGTTGTGGATGAAAGTCAGTACGTTGGGTTGGGCGGCGGGGCGCGTTTGCTGCCCTCATTATTATGCCCTAGGTCGTCTCTATGAACGTGCCGGCCCTGAGTACACTGTAAAAAATGCAGGGATCCACATAATTCATTCATGTTGTCCCAACACAAATAAATTTTTCGAAGTTAACCTAACACTTTTAACACATTTATATGGATTGAACATAAAAAAATTAAGTTGTCCCAATGAAATCTCAAGAATTGTGTTGTTTCAGCTAGTTTGAACAAGTAAAAAAAATTATTTTTTGAGTGTATTTGGGGTAAAAGTTGAGTGAGCTCAAAAAAAGATCAAGTTGCCTTACAGTTTTAAGTTGAGCCAACAAATTTTTTACAGTGCAGGTAGAATCAAGTTTTGTTTACCATACTAAAAATAAATAAATCCAAAAATCAAATATTAAGTTAGAATCTAAGACCACTGGAAGCACCACTCTGAGTTATTCATATATACTTTGTTTACTTATTATTGCTAAAGTCTCAACGAATTTAAAATTTACAAGGCTTATTTTGATAGAGAACATTATAATCGTAAGGTGTACAATTAATCTCTGCATGTTTTTGGTAATCTTAAATGCAAATCTGAACATTTGTCTCTGCTTTGTCTTTTTCTGATGATGTCAGTTTGACAGCTTGTACAAATATTTTAGCCACGCTCCTCCGACCGCCAGTTTGCTGCGAGTGAAAGATGAGAGGAGGGGCAAAAAAAGCAAAACCCCACCCCCTACTCAAAATTCTATTTCAGTTGGAAATACGACATTTTACTGAAATGAACAGTGATCTGTCTTGTTTTAGAGCCCCTCTGTACCGTTTGGCAAATGCACCCATGATGACAATTGTACAAAAGGAGAGGCTGTCAGGGCTGGAAGTGGTATGAATTTAAACAGATTTTTCAGTCTAGCTCACATAATACAGCCATGCTACATCTAATGTTTTCCATCCATACATTTGTTGTTTATTAAAATATCAAAACATATTAATTCTCCTTAGGAATTAAAACCGGCACCTGTAGGAAAACAGATGGGAATGAAACCGACACATGTGAAATATATGGCTGGTGTCCCATTGAAAAGCCACTGCGGCCAGAGTAAGAAAGTTTTCTCTCACTTTTTAAAACTCACTTCCAATGCTATACCCAGAATAGGAGAAATAATAGTGAGATAAAGTACAAAATGTTCAAAGAAAAACACTGAATGCCATTAAATGTTTTAGGGCCGCAACTATGTTGAGAGAAGCTGAAAACTTTACTGTGTACATAAGGAACTTCATCAATTTTTCCCAGTTCAACCTCTCAAAGTGAGACATTCAGTGTGCTTTAAACATAAATAAAAATAAAAACCCTTTACTGAATAAAACAGTAGGTTTACCGTCACCAATAAATGATCTCAAATGTTATTTTGTTCCTCTCAGAACAAATATTCTAAAGGAAAGTAATCCATCGTATATAAAAAGCTGTTTGCATGATGAAATTCATCACCCATACTGTCCTGTATTTCGGCTCGGGGATATTGTGAGCAAAGCTGGATATAGATTTGAAGACGTGGCAGCAAAGGTGAGAAATTTGAGTGGTTTTAACATTTGGTGGAAGTACTGAACTTAATTTAATGTGCTTATTATGCTACATGTAATATTTTAATTGCAGGGTGGTTCAATCGGGATTGTGATTAGGTGGTCATGTGACCTTGATATGGACACTTCAGATTGCCATCCTCAGTACAGCTTTATGTCTATGGGCAGCAGCACGCCAGTCACAGCCGGATATAACTTCAGGTACATTCACATGATAGCCAAAATGTGTTTGCTAATGACTTTTCAACAGACCAATATCAGAGGACACTTGATTGCTTCAGAAATAATGTAATGCTCATTGTTCAACATCTGCAGAAATTTTAGTTGTGGCTACACCATGTTAACCATGTTAACCTTCAAAATCAAAGAACAACAATGAGTGTGACATATAAAGAAAGATTTCAGATATTTTTTTTAATCTCTGTCAAAAGGAGTTTTTATGTTGAATATCTCTAATATCTTCTCAGATTTGCTCGCTATTCCAGTGATGCTGCAGGAAGGACACGCAGAACACTTTACAAGGTGTATGGATTTCAATTGGATATCATGGTGTTCGGAACGGTATGTGATCTAAAAAAAAACACTGTTTTTATTAGGTACACCTTTCTAGAATCACGGTTGCCTTTAGAAGTGCCTGAACAAGGTGCTGGTGCTTTTTCCGTATTGATATTATAGTGTCACATATGCACTGTAAAAAGCAGTTGGTTGCTTGCTTAAAGAAAGCGAGTAAACCTGTTGCCTTAAAAGCGACAAGCTGAGTTTCTTTAAAAGATGAGTACACTTGTTGTAATTTGAAACTGTTAAGGTGACAACTTTATTTTTATTGTTATTTTACCTAATAAATTTAAGGCACAGTGGCTTAGTGGTTAGCACTGTTTCCCAGTACCGGGTTGTGGCTGAAGGGGCATCCGCTGCGTAAAACATATGGCGGAATAAATGGCGCTTTATTCAGCTGTGGCGATTCCTGATAAATAAAGAACTAAGCTGAAGGAAAATGAATGAATGATATTTAAGGCAAGGGTTTACTCCCTTTTTTAGGCAAAGTCAACTAACCGCTTTTTACTGTACATGATGCAAATCTTCCATTCTGCACATCCCAACGAAAAATTGAGACCTGCTGATTGTGGGGGCCATTTGAGTATGAACTTGTTTTCATGTTCAAGAAACCAAATGATTTGATTTTTGTGGCATGCACGTTATCCTGCTGGAAGTACCCATCAAAAGATGAGTGCATTGTGGTGATAAAGGAATGGATGTGGTTCGCAACAATACTATATGATAAATTGTGGCATTTACTGTAAATGAACGTCGGTTGGTACTTAAGGGGCAGAGAGTGTGCCGATAAAATCTCTCCCCAACTCAAGCAGTCTGAACCAACTATTGACGAATCCCTGCTTTCCTGTTGTCTACACCAAAATCTGAGTACGTCGGAGCAGAAATTGAAACTCATCAAACCAATTTTTTCAATCTTTCATCATTAAGTTTTAATGTGCTAATGTGTGGAGTTTGCATTTTCTCCCCGTGTTGACGTGGGTTTCCTCTGAGTGCTCCGGTTTCCCCCACAGTCCAAAGTCATGTGCTATAGGTGAATTGAATAAACTAAATTGTCCGTAGTGTATGTATGTGAATGAGTGTGTATGAATGTTTTTCATTACTGGGTTGCAGCTTGAAGGGCATCCGCTGTGTAAAACATATGCTGGATAAGTTGATGGTTCATTCTGCAGTGGTGACCCCTGATGAGGGACTAAGTCGAAGAAAAATAATGAATGAATGAAAATAATTACACTTAACAATTTCCCATAGAATCTACAATAACTTACTGTTAATCAGTTACAGCAAAACTACTGAATTTACATTTACAGCAATTTTTCTTGCTGTATATGATACATTTACAAAATTGTATGCAAATCTATACTGTAAAATATACAGTAATTTTCACAAAGGAATTTTAAATTACAGTAACATAACTGTCCTACAGTTAGATACTGTGTAATTTACAAAAATCATTAATAGCGCAATAAAAAGAATAATAATTTTCTGATTTAATAATTAATTTAATAATTACTGTGGTGATAAATCTGACCTGCGGCTGTATAGAAAAACACCTGTAGATGCAAACAAATCAGTCAAGATCATCTTAAACATATAAAACATGCTCTATCTTTTCTTCATTTGCAAAAAGTAAACTATAGGCATATCCAACAACACAAATGATGTTCAATATAAAAATATAGCTTGAATACTTCATAATTTTTACTTTTGTGTTTAAGCTGTATGGTTTTTCAGCGTGTGGGTCTGTTTGAACTATAATTATTTTTATTAATAAGAGGTTTGCAAAAGAGTTACGTAAACTGTGCAAACACTAAACTTTGCTTTGGTCTGTGCTAAACTAGAATTACTAAAACTAAATATATAAAAACTAAAAAAAAATGTGTTTAAAATAATAAACTAAAACAAAACAAGTAAAGAAATGAAACTAAACTGAAATTTACAGCAAATTTTAAAATTGTATTAAAATAAAAAACAAAACTTGTGAAATTGTAAAACTTTAATAGCAGTTTCTGGTCTGGTCCAACATGCTATGTTCAAAGTCATTTGAATGACCTTTCTTCTCCGTTATGATGTTCAGTTAAAACTTGAACAAACAGATCATCATGACCACATCTACATTCTCAAATGCATTGAGCTGCTGTCATATGATTGGCTGTACCTAATAAAGTGACAGATGAATGTTTTTATATGTAATTATATGTTTGAATATGTAATTCTCTTTTTTATGAGTCTTTTGCAGGCAAGACATTTCAGCATTATTAATACCATTATTAACATTGCCTCCGTTCTTACTTTAATGGCTGTGGTAAGTATGTGTCAGATCTGGAAGATATTAGCAAGTTGGTAATGTAATACACTGTAAAAAGTAATTAGTTACTTTACTTTAAAAAAGTGAGTAAACCGATTGCCTTGAAAGCAACAATTAAATTTTACCTAAAATCAGTAAGCCCATTGACTTAACTTTAATAATTATGCACATAGTTTGTTTAGTTTAAATTTTAAAGCGACAAGTTTACGCTTTTTTTTAAGTCAACTAATCGCTTTTTATAGTGTAGCTAGGCCCATTGTAACATGCACTTGCATATAACTCATGATATTACAATAACATTCTTTTAAATTAGCTTCAAATTAGCAATATTGTTAAAAAATCATGCAATCTACACAAAACAACAATTTAGAAAAACTGCAAAAACATTAATATAGCTTTTTTTTCTTTACTTTAATGATTTTATTACATATAAAAGGGATGTACAGCTAAGAGTATGGCATAATTATTTAACCCTTCTTCAGCATTTTTGTTTTTAAAGGGCACCTATGATGAAAATCAACTTTTGTAAGCTGTTTGGACAGAACTGTGTGTAGGTATAGTGTAGGTATATTCCAAACATATTGGAATGATAGAAACCCAACAAGTCTCTTTTTAAAAATTTTTCTGACGTTGAAATAGGACCCAAATTCCAGTGATTTTAAGGCCCAATGCAACATGATGTAGGAGTGTGGTTTTCCCCACCCACCGATTGATTGACAGGTGCCATGTTTCTATATTAATATGTACAGTATACACATGTCCACAGAACATTTTTTGCAAATAAATTGCAATATAAAATATCTGTTCCAACTCTCTGTGATTTTATAAGTTTTGAAAACAGCATGTTTTTGATAATGTCAGTAAAATCGCTGTTATTCGGAACTGCTATAATCACAGCGGCCGCATGGTGTCAGTAAACGCTAAAATGTGTGTGTGTACTGCAAACGGCATTTGTGTGTGACTCGTCGTTTCAGAAAGGCTTGAATAGACTCCACCACAAATACATGGAATAAACTTACTTGGTATTTTTGACTAATGAACTGTGTAATAAAGTTTACGGGAAGAAGGAGGCGGAGAACCGACGAACTTTTAAATAAATATTTATTAATAAAAAGGACGGCAGCTCCTCACGGAGACTGCCGTCTAAAACAAAACAAAAGGACGGCAGCTCCTCACGGAGACTGCCGTCAAACTGAAAGCAAAAGTAAAACATGTCCGGGCCCGGTCCTCTCTCTCTGTCCTCTGCCATCGTTCCTCCTCTTATAGTCCAGAGCTCCTTCCGTGGGATTGAAGGCAGGTGCGCGCCACAGGTGCATCTCATCTGTGGCGGGCCTCGTTTCGCTCCCACGGCTCTCGGCCACGCCCCCTCGCCACAAACTGTATTTCATCAGAGACTCTGTCTCTGTGACTGACTGCTGTTTATCTGATGTAACCAAGCGGCAACCTCCTGCTCTCCCTCGGGAAGCCAATATGGAAGTGACTCAAACTGCAATTCATCGTGCCTTTGGGAGCTGGCTCCAGGAAATTCAGATGATTTCTGACTGCATTGGTAAATTGGCCAATTTTACAGTTGATAAAAATGTTTACAGCCTGGTACAAAAGATGGCTTTGGTGCATATAGCTAATATTATCCTTCATGACAACTGTGAGGGAAGTGAATTTTTTTATAATTCATCCATTTCGTTTTATTAAGTTTTCATTAAGTTTTATTAAGTCTGCATAATTAAGGACGGGGCCACTTGAGTGACAGCTAGGTCTCGCTGGTCGCCGTCACTTCACCTGATCACCTTTAGGTGATTCCGCCTGATTAGCTGTTGAACTCTGCATATATATCGTATTTTTGTTTTGTTTTATGTGGCTTTACACAGTCAATTGAATTTTGGAATTATTTCCTGCAATTATCAGATACTATAGCATGCTGTGTGCACTTAATTGTGTTCTCAAACCATTCAAGTTGCCCTCCATTTCCCAGGTGAGTGCAATTATATACTTATATACCATCTCTATAAATGTATTTGTTTTACTTAAGGTAATTCATCAAGTCTAATTTTCTTTAGACCTTTAATGCACTCCAGAATCGACAGATTGATTAGCTGTAGGCTATAGAACAGTCATCTGAAATGTTGTCATACAGTTTTATTCCTGGATTTCATCAATAGCCTTGCATTTACTTGCATTATACACAGTGCTTAATTTGTGAATTTGGAGGTCCCGAAACAGATCAGGGTAACGGATCTGGCATGTTACCCGAGGATGGAGAGGACGAAAGTGAGCGGGGCAGGGGTGTCGCGGACAACAGTGAAGAGGGTTGTGGAGCCGCGGAAGAAAGCAAAACTGAACAGCAGACAGGGGAGAAGGGTGGTTGAGGAGGGGGATTGGTAAATCAAGGTGCCGGATCAGATTTCAGAAGTGCCGGATCAGGATCTGGTGTGTTCCGCCATAAATTAAGCCCTGATTATACGGACTATATTTGAAGTATTTGGAAGTAATTTGTGTTTTCCTCCTGTAGAAAAACGTCATAAGAACAATGCTTAGTGGCCCAATGTATTACAACTGTGTTTTCAAAAGTCTAAACACTTTATTGATTTAGTATACAACCAAGCCCATGTGGTCAGAACACAAACAAGTCGCAGGTAATGAAGTATTAAGCATTTCTCCCTAAGAAAAGCCTGTCTAACCAAAATGCTAGCAGGTGTCTGCAGCTCCGATCATGCTCCGCCTCTTTGCTCTTGTTTGGTATTCCGCGCTTTTTTTGCGTTATTCAGAAACCTATGGGTGACGTCACTGATACTACGCCCATATCTTTTACAGTCTATGGATGTAATGCAGGAAAAGGCGACAGTCATGTGGGTATGGTGGGTGGGGAGAAGCAGCTCCTTTGCATTTAAAGCCACAAGCTACAAAAACTCCTAGACTGTATTTAATCATCAAAATGGGCAGCTTCTGGTTCTGGCTATAATAAATTATGTGATGGCTCTTTTGAGCTGAAACTTTAAGACACATTCTGGAGACACCAAACCCTTATCTTGCATCTTGTAAAAGGAGTAAAATAGGTGCCCTTTAAGTCATTCATTTGCATTGTAATGATTAAAATTGTATTATAAAATTACCCCATGCATGTGGTAAAACTGAGTAATAGACAAATCAAAATAAGCCTATATGCATAATTTAACATTTGGGCATTTTACACATCAATGTGCATAATTCACAAAACCTATTCCTAAAGTCCTAATGTTGTGGTCAAATGTCATACATACTGTCATCTTAAGTTTGTGTTTTTTTTCTCCAGGGTTCTTACATTTGTGACATCATACTGTTGTTTATGGTGAAGAAGAAATATGCGAAGTTTGAGAGCATGATAAAGTATGTAATAGCAGCATGTGAAATACTAATAATATAATTTGAGAAATGTAATATACCCCATTCTTTCTAACACAACATTAATCATCTTTATTTTATTTCTCTTCAGGGCTGACAAAGAAATTGCATTACAAAAGATGCCAGACTATTCGAAAAGAAAGTTCAGTTTCTGAACTTGGCAGTGCATGTGCTGTGAAATATAAGAAAAGCAGCGATACTAAAACATTTGAAAAGAAATCTCATTCATACACAGAAAAAAATTATGTCTGCAAATTAAATTTAGTAATGTTTAATGTCATTTGTTTAAATTCAAACCAAATAAACAGTTTACAACCACTTAACTTAAAAACTAAATTTTAAGTCCAAGGAATCATCTCTGAATCATTTATTTTTTAGTGTACAAAGGTACAGGCTGTAAGCTTAAATCTAGTAAATGTTATTTCTATAATATATTGCATATAAATAAAATCGCAAATTCAGATCTTTGTTTTATGTTACGCTGTGTGTTGGATTTTAGTGTCTAATGGACTTGTAGAAACCTGAAATATTTACATTATATATATATATATTTATCACTGAGAATGTCTTTTTTTCATGAATATATGTAATTGTTAAAGGTGCTCCAAGAGTTTTAAGTCTAGCATGTATTGCAGAGTGAACTGCTGATATTTTATATACGATTTTATTGATCTGGCAATGTAAACATAAATCTAAAAAATAAAACATATTACAGATTTTTTTTTACTACTGCATTAACTCCAAGGCCAGCTGTACTACACATTTAAGTATGTTGCATGCAGTGGTGTAAAGTAACTAATTACAAATACTCAAATTACTGTAATTGAGTAATTTTTCTCAGGACTGAGTAGTTTTAAAAATGTGTACTTTTACTTGAGTAGTTTTAGTGTATCTGTACTTTTACTCCACTACTTTCTTTCAACCTGCAGTAACTACTTTATTTTTCTTGTCCATGGGGATTAGAAAAATCAGTCCTGTGATTCCTGTCCAATCAAATCGCACATACCATAGAAGGTAAATCGCATCATAATGAAGTACCTCAAGACATGTGCACTTTGTAATTGCAGCAAACTGTTTGAAAGTATTAAAAATGTCCATGAAGATGTTTAAAATCTTTACGCACATTGACCCAGAAACTATTTAGATGCAGGTCACTGGTGAGAAGATGACGGATGTTTACTGTATGATGACTGAAATTGCCTTAAAACACCCAGCAGGCACAGGACGTCAACATGACGTCAGATTGACGTTGAACCCTAACGTCATGGGAACTTTGCATTTTGTTTGGAAATGAAAATCGAGTTGACATCAGAACTCAACATCAGGCCAACATCAATGTTCAATGTCCAACCTAAAACCAACCAAATATCAACGTCTAATGATGTTACAGCTTGACATTGTGTGAACGTTACCCCTATGACATCTATCAGATGTTGGATTTTGGTTGCCTTACCTGATCATGACGTTGGTTTAAGATGTTGGTTCGACGCTGGATTTTGGTTACTTTCTAACAACATAAAATCAACCAAATATCAACGCCATTTGACGTCATTATTGGACATCAAAATATTGTGTCCATAGCTGCTGGCTTGACAATTAATTTTGGTCACCTGACATTACAACAAAAATCTAACCTAATATTGTCTCATGATGTTGTGTGCCTTCTGGGCAATAACTAAATGCACTACAGAATGTTACGTTTACACACACACATGCACAAATTACATGTAAACATATCAGCTTTTGACAGCATAATTCTCACTACTCACTGATCATGAGTACTTTTAAAAGGGCTACTTTTTACTCATACTTTGAGTAATATTTACAAGACACTTTTACTCTACTTGCACACAAGTAACGGTACTTTTTTTCACCACAGATTGCAAGTTAATATATGATTAAACTAACCCAATGTATTTGATTCATTTGTTTATTGTGTTTTTGAATTGTAAAATTAATTAGCTGTTGTAGCTGCACAAAGTTACCAGAAGAGGTCACAGTAACTCATAAAACACTCAAAATTGCGATTACAAATTACAATAGTATCATATTTCTTTAAATCTGGAGTGTGACATTGGACTTCTGTACATGATAAACATACTTTTACAAAAAGTCAAAATTTAGTATTCATATAATGGGAGCATTTGTGTCATCAATTTTACTCTCAGTGTGACACTTAATCACAAATAAATCAAATCCCTTTTCTACAGAACATGTTAATAAAACATATTACATTGTATCTTTACCTTTTTTAATTAAGTGTCAGTGGCAAACCACCAAATGGTGATTCATTCATTGCAGTGAAGAGTTTGCCAAAAGCCTCCCAACTGTCCTCAGTGAACTCGTGTTTCCTTTGACGATGGTATCATGGCACACTTTCCTACAAAGCCAATTAGAGCCGTGTCACACAAATGCCCCGAGGTTAACGGAGCTCCAACGCAAGTGGCAAACTGTCAAGATTCAGTGGGTGGTAATCCATGTAAAAATAAAGTGTTTTTCTGCACATGGTAGACACTTTAAAACCCTTTGACAAGATTATTATTGAGCCCTCAATACACTGACAGGTTTAACGAACACTGGCAGTGTTTAGCTGTAAAACCTGTCAAATTGGTTTTTATGTTACAGAAAAGGTCAAATTCATATTTTAAAAAGAACCATTGTTAAAATTATAGACCCTCACCATGGCAAAATTCACACCATTCATCAATACGCCATAATATTACTACATCATTACACAGATGTAGTCGCATAATATTTATTTTCCTGAATATTTTCATTCATTCATTTTCTTTTCGGCTTAGTCCCAATCTGGGGTCGCCACAGCGGAATGAACCGCCAACTTATCCAGCATATGTTTTACGCAGGATGCGCTTCCAGCTGCAACCCATCTCTGGGAAACATACACACACACACACTCATACACTACGGACAATTTAGCCTACCCAATTCACCTGTACCGCATGTCTGGACTGTGGGGGAAACCGGAGCATGTAGAGGAAACCCACACCAACGCGGGGAGAACATGCAAACTCCACACAGAAACGCCAACTGACCCAGTCGAGCCTCGAACCAGCGACAGCACTACTGTGCCACAGCGTCGCTACTGAATATTTTCTAAAAGTATAAATATAATTTATTCACTTACACCCACGTACGGTAAAAGTGAAGTCCCCTCAGTCATAATCAAATTAAATTTGACCGTAAGTTACGGTTATATATTTCTTGTCAGGCTTGTATGTAGCCCTATTTAAGGAACCATTAGCAAATTACCTGCGTTTCTCTTCATTCTGAGAAGTGCCTAACTAGGATCATAACATTGAACACGTCACACACAGGTTTGTGCACAATGCATAGACTTCAAGGTGTCTTTAAGTTTTTAAAGCTTTTTTTTAGGAGCAGTCAAATGTCCTCAGTTATTTGTCTCTCAATTACAAAACCAGTACACACAAAATAGTAATTTTATCAACAGTTAGATGTTGACAACAAAATGAGTACTCATTGACTGAAAAAAATATTTGTCTTACACATACAAACACATACATACAAACCTTTAACATTTTAAAGGAACGCTCAGACTTCTTTTCAAAACATGCTCATTGTACAAGTCACTTAGTTGAGTTTGACCTTTTTTGAATCCATTCAGCCGATTTCCTTAGCTTAGCTAGCACTTTTAGCTTAGCCTGGCATAAATCATTGATTTTTTTGCAGCAATATGCTGGTCTAATTCAATCTAATGATTTATGCCAAGCTAAAAGTGCTTCTGCCAGACCTGGGCCCAGTTTTTCCAAAAATTTAATCTGGATAAAATTAGTCCAGACTTGGAAATTTAATTTTTTGCTATCCAGGATTAACTGAGCGATCTTACATTTATGACAGTTTTTTAAAGGAACATTGGGTTGGATCACTGTAATCCAAATACCAAATTTCAGGATTACCAAATCCTTTTTTACTAGAGCCTTGAATGGAACCAACAGTATAGCCTACAGGCTTAGTGAAGAACAACAGGTTGGCAAAATACCAGTGGACACAAACAGCCATCGTTTGTTTGAAAGGTAAGAAACAGAAACATTGCAATCAACAAACATTTGACATTTTTTAGTTTGCTCTAACAAAACTGCTTTGATATTGTCTTGTTGTTTACCACCTCATTAGATGAGACATGCTTCATATAGGCTTCAAATATGAAGGAATTTAAATATAATCTGTGACCATTAAGTTTGTGATCCTTCACTTTAAAAATAAAACTTTATTTTATTTGGTTTACAAAAAAAAATTCACAACTGAATCCACCCTTCTGATGGGATCAGGATAATCTTTAGATCAAAAAGATCCCCATCTGAGGTTAAAGTTTTGAATAACCCAAATGGCAAGTTTGATCAAAATCAAATGGAAGATTGAATTACATGGTTGGATCTCGACTTAAAATCCCTCTGTTACTTTTGAAAAACCCATTTCCAAGATTTGATCCAATCTGTGATCCAAAATCCCACTAGATTTTTTTTCAAAAACCAGGCCCTGGAGATCAGCTGAGCGAATAAAAAAAATGGTAAAACTCAAACGCAAAGCAAAAACAAGACACACAGTGATAGTCCAGAACTGAAAGGCATTCCATGTGACCAGAATTGAAAATTAATGTCGAGGGGAATGGAAGGTTATGGCATTTGATTTAAGATTATAAGGGAATTTTTTTTTTTTTACACAAAATAATGAAAATGCACAGATACATTGTTTAAACAAGCACACAATTTGATTTCATGCCAACTTTAAACACTGTACTCAAAGATACTGCTGAACAAGCAGACAAAAAGAGACCCAACACACTTTGCAAATGCAAGTCAAACTTTATTTTGGTTAGAGGGGAATGTTTGTGCAACACGTTCCTGAAAAAAGTGTATCTGGAATGACAGTTTTCGGTTACACAAAACAGGTGCGCACTGCTACCATTCAAGTGACATTTTGTTCTTTGGTGGAACAAGATGAGACACACTCAACTCCTGCTAACACACACTCCTGTAGTCCAAAACTGCCATTGTGTTGGTTTTGGGAAGGGGGCGGTGAGAGGGGGGTGGCTGGTTATTGGGGATGTTGTGATGGGGGGCAGGAGTGCATGTGCTCCAAAAGACAAAGAACTTTCCAGAGCATTCCTTCGAATGTTTCAAGGACACTAGGGAGTAGCAGCGTAGCTCTCGCCACCTAAACTAGTGATTCAGCAGCAACTATTCACATCCAAACAGATCTTGCACCTGCAGCAGCACACACAGTTTTTTTCTGAACGGTAATCAGTAGGTTTTTTTTTTGTTTTTTTTTTTAAGTAAGCTCGGTCCCCCGTTCGTGAGCAGTGCACTACATCTATGGAATGTGCACTAGCGCCGGTCCATTTTCCAATCCAGACGGTCACATACACACAGTCCACATCAGCCAAGAGGAGGCACTTCACAGAGAGATAGTAACTATTAAAAGAGTAACCTGACTTGTACTCTTGAGCTGTAACAAGGCATGAAATGAGGATCAAAAGAAATACAGGAAGTCTATATGTTCAAGCTTTACAATGACATGGTCGACAGGCAAATGGAATAACTTATTGTGTTTGCTGATAATCAACATATTAACAATATTGCATTGCAAAAAAGGCATAATATAAATTAGATCTTAACTCTATGCTCACAACATTTAGAAGAAATAACTTTTTGTAGTTGGGATAAAATAGCAGCTTCATGGGTAACGCGTTTCAACGTAAAAGCTTAAACTAGGCCTGCTGTTATTAAAAAAAAAAACACTAGACGCAAAGCGTTCAGTCAAGCTTGTGTATCCAACGCGTTCACCCATGACAGGAAACAGATTTAGGACTTAACAGATTTTGCTGCAATGGTAAACAGAGCAAATGAAGAGTCTAATGTGGGAAACATAACATGACGTGGTGTGAATGTATCAACTGTTACAGCCCAGTACTACACATACATTGCTAAATACAAAAGAAAAACTCTTTCTCTCGGGAGTTCGCTCTCCCATGATTTACGATTCCACGAAAACAATATTAGCTAAATATTAATTTATATTCTACACCATGCCTATTGTCAAGGACAGTTCAAGGATCAAATATTTAAGGCTTGTGAGGGGGCAAACAGGGAGGTTATGATACTGGGTGTCTCGCGGCTCCACCCAGTCTTAACTGCAGTTGCTCCACTAGTTACACCAAAGTCTGACAATACCCATGCTCCACTGCCAGATGGCCTGCCCTGATAAAGGTGGAGACACTCGGCTGACAAGTCAAAGGAGAATATGAGAAGAGGCACAGGTAGACCTGAGAAAGAGAGAGACTCTCCATGGGAGTTAAATTGTGGAGCATGGCATGGATCAGTTATCAAATGATAAGCTGAAATTGTGTCTTTTGTTTAGGTTGTTTCCCACTGAATAAACCTAGATGGTCACCGGCGGTGAATTTCAGCTATATTAGAGAAGACCGACACGGCACATCAAGTGCCTAAGGTGGGTGGAAAATGCAGTGGCAGGCTTCAGCTGACACAACAGCGTGTGACGGAGATGGAAGTGATCCCGCCAGGGAAGAACGGTATGGTGTTAATGATGGAGCAAAAGCAGGGAGCCAATCCGCCCAGACACACAGCATTCACACCAGCTAATCACACCTCTCAGTTACAGTAGCACAGCAGTCAAGCCACAGGCTAGCCTGTGGCGCTCATTTATATTGCGCTTACATCAACACACTTCCGTCATCCAATTACGGTCAAGGACGTTTTTCCTTTAAAGACAAACTAACGTATGATCGGATGATGAAACTCTTCCCAAAGGAAGCTTTGGGTTGGTCGCTAAACATCAGTCCGCTGTAAGACCTGTAGTGAGTCAAAGCCTGCCATTCCCATCTCTTTCCAATGTAATTCAAGTAGTAACAATTAAGTTGAGAGACAAAATAAACCCCTAAGCTATGCAATTAGGGCACAGCACAAGTCCCGAAGCAATTTCAGTCTACAGCAGTCTCCATTTAAACTGAAACCTAATAGGATACTCAGGAAAAAATAGAGGATAAAAAGGGTAGCGCATTAGCTGACACTTCAAGGGAAGGATTAACATTTTACACAATGTGGCTTGACTCAGCCCTAGTGTAACATTTCCATCTAAGACTTTAACCTGATTCATGTTCAACAGTCTGGAAAAGAAACAGTCTTGTCATATGTGCATATCCCAGTATCAGTTTGCACTTTCATTTCAATACAGAATTAGTTACAAAAGCACAATATGTAAACATTGAGAGGAACAAAAATAAAATCAACCTCTACACATTATACAAGCTGTTATCTTAGATGGAACAGCCAAATATTTCGGTATCATGGCACCCCTAAATGTCCTCACGAGTTAGTACTTCAAATCTCAAGTAGGCCTACACTACAAATAAACGGCATTCACTGAGAATTTATTCTCAGCTTTGTAAATGACAGACAGATGCTAACCAAAAAGAAAAAGTTAATTTAATGTTACGTGGAACATATTTTCCCTACATATCTTACAGACCAGATAGGAATGCTAAAATAGTGCTGATCTCACAAACAAAAGCTGTTATGGCTGTTTTCTGCAACAAAAAAAAAAAGAAATTAGAAATAAATTAAATAAATGCCTACAAATTTTCCAAACCTACTTGAGATACTAAAAATTAAAATAATAAAAGGGATCAAAGTGGCACCTAGGGGGGTGGGGGGTCGGGGTGAGCTTTGAGATTGCCACATAAATCATCATACAGGAAACATTCAGTAGATCACTTTCAAGACTGAGGGAAAAAAACAGGGTGGAGAGGATTTTTCCTTGCGCTCCGACTAACACTGAATAGCGTGAATTGGCCATAGCTCATCTGTACCCTGGGTGGTGGATGTGCACATTTCTACTATCACCTGAATCTGTGGCCCTGTTGACTGGAGCTCGGTGCATCTTTGCCATTGTGCCAGGATTCTGCGCTCTGAAGCAGGGTGCCTGGAAGTCACCACCCATGTACTCCATGTTTTGCATCAAGTTCGTCTGACTTGAAATAGTAGCCCCAGTCCTGTACTGTGCTCCAGGGGTGCAGTCTAAGGAGGCCCCTGAGAGGCCACCATGAAATGACACCACTAGGTCTTGAGACCCTGAGCTGTCACTGTTTGGTGTGGGAAGAATGTTGCTCCAGGGAGGCTGCATGTAGTGGCCGTTGCTGTAACTCACAGGCATCCCGTTAACTGGAGGAGATGGAGTTGGTTTATCGGTAGGGGGCTTCAAGTTGAATGACTGTGCCATGCACACCTCTTGCGGGTAGCCCATGTTCTTTGTGAGGAACCCCGGTCCCATTAGGCCTTCTCGAGGGAGATTCTTACCCTGGTGAGCTGCTCCCTCTGGAAGGTGCTGAAGATGTCCCAACTGGTGTTGGCCCCAAGGGCCCTGCTGACGTTGTTGCTGGGGTAACTGTGGCTGGGACTGCTGCTGCTTCATCTCATTGTGGTAAAGGGGTATCCTGTTCATAGCAGCAATGTCAGGCAGTGGCAGAGCAGAGGCAGGACCGCCTTTGTCAGAATTACCAAGAATGCAAGCAGATGGAGGACCCACAGTTGGATGGGGGCACACTCGAGAGCTCGCGTTGATTAGCTGGTTGCGGCTAATGGGACTAGGGTTGGCGATCTGTCCTTCACACACAGAGGTAGAGCCCATGCCAGCCCGAGCCTGGCAGAACTGGTTAATCTGATTGACGATGCTGCTCAGGTCGCTGGGCCGGTTCTGGTGCAGACTGGCAGCCATAGACAGCGGGATGGTTGAGGTAGACACAGTCACATTGGGAGGAGCATCGGCATCAGGCAGCTTGCGGGGCATCTGTAAGCCTGCCAAGGGTGGCTGCAAGACCCCAGGTGCTGGAGGGCCAGCACAAGAGGCCTGTGGAATGGGTTGGGATTGAGAAAAGCCCTGGGAGTGCTGCAGGTTTACGGACTGTGCCATATCAGGCAAATGCCGTAGTCCTTGTGGAGCGGACAACTGCTGCTGCATGAGAGTCTGTTGGTGGTTTAGGGTGTGGTGTGGTACTGGCGGTTGGTGACCCTGGCTCTGATGTAAAGCCTCCTGATGGGCCAGGCTCTGCTGTGTTTGTAAACTGCTTTTCTGCTGCAGGGATTGTGGATGGGCCTGCAAGGCCTGAGAGTGACCGAGACTCTTCTGGCCTAAAGGAGTCTGAATATGTGGAACAGTGTGAGGAACATTTAAAGTGCTGGGATTGGCGTAAAGCCCACTGTGCGGATTCATGATGAGCTTGGGGAGAAAACGGGCTCGGCCGCCTTCAATGTCCTTGAGGATCCCTTTGACAGGAACTTTGACTATGGCCAAGAGGCCCGTCCGGGTATTGACCTGAGGTGGGTAGGGGCTGTAGCGCTGACTGGAGGTGTCGAGACCGTTGACAGTGCGGCGAATGTGTTTCCTCTGAGGTACTTTTACACTGTTGGGGAAGATTTTTATAGTCAGTGGGTTATTGGCAACTTTCTTAGCATAGGCATCCAATTCTGCTGGGGTGGGATAGTGTGCTGATCTCATCCTCTGTGTAGTGTCCCCTGTGAGAAAGAGAAGACCAAACATAAAGAGTAATACAAAAAATGTGGCGCTCATATGATAGCACATTACTGCTTATCAGGGCTCCTGCTGAGTCAGAGCATCTGTTTCACTAACAAAAGGATATCTAGGTCAAATATACATGCAGTTTAATCAGAACAAAGCTTATTTCAGTTAACGGCTGCTTACATTTCTGAAGTCCAGTGTTCATCTGCGTGTGCGAGAGAAGCTGGAGGGAGGGGTTTGATACCGGCAGACAGGCCAGCATGTCACAATGAGACTAATGCAACATTGGACTGTTACTCCTCATCACACTGCAAAGGCAAGAATCACGTCAGGAACAAAAATGGATTCACATCATTCGTCTCCTAAAATACATGATGTAAAAAAAGAAACATTGGCTATTTTCTCCTCCGAGGGCATCATTATAGAGATCCAATTTTTTTCGTGTAGATGTAGGTTTAATTGAACACACTGTGCAATGGGACTTAATGAGTGTAATAAATTATTACAGAGGAAATTTCTAGTTTAATTAGTGGTGCTTTGGTGCAACACAGCAGCAGAAGCAATAATCAAAATGTCTTAGATTAGAAGACTTGCAGAATGAAATTCAGCACACCATGAATATCCCAACAACCTAAGCAATATTGAGCAGAGCGTGCTGCTAGTCAACAAATGACATGATTTACAGCTGGCCACGAGAAAACCGGCAATCGCAGAAGTGTAGAAAGGCCCTACCCTTGCTTATTCACCTGAACATCCATCAAACGCTGAAGCTATAGATCTTTGTAATTGCCTCATTGTAGCCATTTATTTAAATATCATCCATTCAAGCATGACCTTTTTAAATAGCTCTCTGAAACAGCTGGTGTCAGGGCCCACGGTGCACACCCTGCAGTTTGAGTGTCAGGAGTGCGATGCAAACGCATTCTCCCGTTTGCCTGGCAGGTGCCCAGGGGCACGGCAGGGGATGCGGCAACACGACCACAGGCCACATGCTCCCAGCTGACTCCTCCAATCGGAGATGTGCAGGTGTCAAAAAGTGCAGTCGAGACAGAGCCTGACATGTTCTGAGCACCCAACCCCCAGCTATTTTCATCTGAGAGTTGCTTTTAATGTCACTCAGAATGAGGTGCTATCAGCTGAAATGGAGACTCACAATGCCTAAAACATCCTGATTCACTGAAAGACCAGAGATGACCAATGTACGTCATGTTATATCTTGGCCTGTGGGATAGGGGGAGTTGTTTGTTTAGCTGGTGTTCTCAAAAAAACCTTTGAACGGAGTTCAAAATCTAAACAAACTCACAGTTCACAGCTTATACAAGCAACAACTGTACAGCCAAGCACTTTACTTCAGCTGACACGAATTTACAGTCTTAATTAAAAACAACAGCAGCTTTGAAACAGCTGAGCTACACTGTAAAACACCAAACACGATGTCCCAAGCATAAAAATTAAGAACTTAAAAGTTTAAAGTACAATTTGTGAATGCTATAACTTCAACCTTTTTATAAATATGCTAGCCGGCCAACTTTACTTAGCTACAAGCTACACACATCCCAATCATCTCAGATCAACACAGACACACTTACACGATTTAGGGTCACTGTAGCACACATCAGCCCTGAAGATAACATGTGTCCTGTTGATCGAACGCCCAACTAACTAGCAACCCATCGAAAGACCGATCAGAGAGAGATTTGAGTCTGTCCTGGCACCTCTGCCTCTACACTTGCTACTGCCACTAGCATATAGCCTGTGTCTTCTTTGTGCGAGCCACTGCCCGGCTTTCATCTCACAGCTTCCTAAAAACCGCATTCAAATGGACAAACGGAAGATGTCGAAAGCGAAACTTACTCTCTGGCTTCGGGATGAGACGTGTGATTGTTTAAAAGAGCATTTTTGCTGGGTTATTCGGCACCTGTGTTCTGCTTATGTCGATAAAGCGCTTGTCTAGTCACTGCTGCCCAGTGCCCACTGCTGCAGCCGATATCCGCGCATGCGCAGTTTGCTTTCCCCGCGTGTCTTCCTCGCTGAGCTCAAGGAATCGTGAAGGGATCTTTGGCTCAACGCGCCATCTGCTGAGTGGGAATTACACTGCCTCCTGGTTCTGACGGCTTCATTTGTGTGTGTGTGTGTGTGTGTGTGTGGAAAACAGTGATATATTTACCATTTAGCAGCTGCTTAAAAACGAGAGTGAAGACTTTTATAATATTGCAAAAATAAATATAAAAATGCTGTAAATTGAACATTCTATTCATCATAGAAGGCAAGGCAAGTTTATTTATATAGCACATTTTATACACAATGGGAATTCAAAGTGCTTTACATAAACAGCAATAATAAAAAAACAGTAAAAAAAACAGTTGCTGCATACATGTTTCCCTCTATCCTGACTAGTCTTCCAGTTCGTGCCACCACCATGTTTCACTGTAGGGATGGTATTAGCCTAGTGATGAGCGGTGCCTAGTTTTCTCCAAACGTATCACCTGGCATTCACTCCAAAGAGTAAAATTTTAGTCTCATCAGACCAGAGAATTTAGTTTCTTATGGTCTGAGAGTCAAATTTAACCACAGGAATAAATTACATTTTAAATACATTCACAAATTTAAAAGTGTAAATATCCATTTAACAATAGACTCGATCTTATTGTGTTTTGATTGGAAAAAATTGCAGAAAATCAGCATTATAAATTAAACATTATTTCCAAAAGGTTGTGTGACACTGACGACTGGATTTGACACTTGAAATACAGCTTTGAATCACAAACAACATTTTACAATATTTTCACATAGAAAACATTCATATATTCATTCATTTTCCTTCAAATTAGTCCCTTTATTCATCAGGAGTCACCACAGTGGAATGAACCCCCAACTTATTCAGCATATGTTTTACACAGCAGATGCCCTTCCAGCTGCAACCCGGTAGTGGGAAACATCCATACACACTCACTCATTCACACACATACACTACGGACAATTTCGTTTTTTCAATTCACCTGTACCGCATGTCTTTAGACAGTGGGGGAAACCGGAGCACCCGGAGGAAACCCACTTTTGTTTTGTTCTGTTCTGTTCCGTTCTATTTTATTCTATTTTGTTCTGTTCTGTTCTGTTCTGTTCTGTTCTGTTCTGTTCTGTTCTGTTTTGTTCTGTTCTGTTCTATTTTATTCTATTTTGTTCTGTTTTGTTCTCTTCTGTTATGTTCTGCTCTCTTCTGTTCTATTCTATTTTGTTCTGTTCTATTCTATTTTGTTATATTCTGTTCGGTTCTTTTCTGCTCTGTTCTCTTCTGTTATGTTATCTTCTCTTCTATTTTGTTATGTTATGTTCTGTTTATTTCTATTTTGTTCTATTCTATTCTATTCTAAATCAGCGAAACACAAGGCATATTTACCCCTTTCTTACTGTTAAATGTCTCTTAATATTTTTTTTGTCTTTTGCATTAAAATATATAAAATACTTTATATTAGATATGCATTAATGTAAATCTGCATAGGTTAAAATATGTCAACAACAATAAAATTGTCATGCTTTCATTTTATCAATATATCATGTTCCCCTTCTCTTTAACAACAAGTAAATAAAAAACCTAATATGTTGTAAAATTCAATAAACGTCTCTTTCAGACCACTACAATTCAAAACGAACGTGAAAATGACCATGAAATCACACGAGCAAACCATATATCACGTATTCCATTCGCGTGAATACAGTCAGCATTTACAGTAATCATGACAACACAGATACCGTGACTTGAAACCTAGTAAGCTGCCTACCTAGCCAGCATTTCGACCATCACAGGCACATTGGAACGCTCAAATGTGCTGTCTATGTAGGGAACTCATTTGGGTTTATGACACAGCCATACAGTATCACGTACCTTCTTCCTTCCAGTGGTGGGCAGGGTCGCTTGTGTTGACAAACATTTATTCTCCCAGCAGGGCGGGGATCTATTTTACGAGTCAAAAAGCTGTTAAATATACGCTGTACTAAATATATAGGAATAAACACGAAAGGATTGCTGATTGGTGTTAAATACAATAATGGGTTGCTGCTTAACTGTTGGACCAAATGAAGCGCTCGTTGTGTCAGGTATCGTTAAAAGGTTTTTACTATAGCACGTAATGTTAGGACTCTGAGTCATTTTTATGCATTAATTCGTTAATAGAATATATATTTAAGTGTTTGATTTCGCATGTAACGTTATTGTGAATTGTGTGGTAACGATAACCTCCTCCATTCGTGTATTAGCTGTAGCTACAGCTAACGTTACTACGTTAGCTCAGCTTTTCCGCATTGACACGAGATTCATTCATTCATAACTGTGTAAAAACACTGTAGTCGTTTTTAACCTAAGTTATCACATTTGAGGTTAATTTAAATGCAAACCTACTTAGCGTTAACTGTGAAATTTGGTGTTTAGACGTTCCCGGTTGTGCGTCCAGTCACTATGTAATAGTGATTCAATATTAATTTAACTGACGTTCATTCACATTTGTGCATAATAATAGCGATATGCTATATCTACATTGTATCTGCTGAATTCTTCAGAAAGACTGGTTTGAGAAGTGACAACCTAATTGTTTTATTTGTATTTGCCATGAAAATACCACACACGCACATACAGAAAATATTTATTACGCTAAACATTTACGTTGTCAAATGGTAATACCACGGTATTTACATGATGCTTACAATCCATGGTACTGTACGCGTCCAGGACCAAGGCCACTGTAGTGCCACTACAACACGTTTGTATAAGGTTATTGTATAAATGTCTCTTTAATCTACAAATTTAAAATATGATTAATGATCATACAAGTGCGAGAATCGCATCCTAAAATGAAATTAAAAAAATATATACCATAATATATAGAAAAATATATACCAAATATGAAATATATACAAAAAAAATATGTATACACACACACACACACACACACACACACACACACACACACACACACAGTATATCCGAAAAGGATTCATGGCGCTTCACTTTTTCCACATTTTTTTGGCACAGCCTTATTCCAAAATGTATTAAATTAATTTATTTTCTCAAAATTCTACACACAATACCCTAAAATGACAATGTGAAAAAAGATTTTTTTAAGATTGTTGCAAATTTATTAAAAATAAAAAACCTGAAAAATCACATGTACATAAGTATTCACAGCCTTTACCCGATACTTTTGTTGATGCACCTTTGGCAGCAATTACAGCCTCAAGTCTTTTTGAATTTGATGCCACAAGCTTGGCACACCTGTCTTTGGGAATTTTTGCCCATTCCTCTTTGCAATACCTCTTAAGCTCTATCAGGTTGGATGGGAAGTGACAGTGTACAGCCATATTCAGATCTCTTTAGGGATTTTCAATAGGATTTAGCTGGGGGCTCTGGCTTGGCCACTTAAGGACATTCACATATTTGTTGTGAAGCCACTCTATTGATGTTTTGACAGTGTGCTTTGGGTCATTGTCCTGCTGGAAGATGAACCTTCGCCCCAGTCTGAGGTCAAGAGCACTCTGTAGCAGGTTTTCATTCAGGATGTCTGAATTGCTGCATACATGTTTCCCTCTATCCTGACTAGTCTTCCAGTTCGTGCCACCACCATGTTTCACTGTAGGGATGGTATTAGCCTAGTGATGAGCGGTGCCTAGTTTTCTCCAAACGTATCACCTGGCATTCACTCCAAAGAGTAAAATTTTAGTCTCATCAGACCAGAGAATTTAGTTTCTTATGGTCTGAGAGTCTTTCAGGTGCCTTTTGGCAAATTCCAGGCGGGGAGTGACTTCTGTCTGGCCACTCTACCATACAGGCCTGATTGGTGGTTTGCTGCACAGATGGTTGTCCTTCTGTAAGGTTTTCCTCTCTCCACAGAAGAACACTGGAGCTCAGACAGAGTGACCATCAGGTTATTGATCACCTCCCTGACTAAGGCCCTTCTCCCCCGATCACTCAACTTAGATGGCCGGCTAGCTCTAGGAAGAGTTATGGTGGTTCCAAACATCTTCCACTTACGGATGATGGAGGCCACTGTGCTCATTAGAACTTTCAGAGAAGCAGACATTTTTCTGTGACCTTCCCCAGCCTTGTGCCTTAAGACAATTCTGTCTCAGAGGTCTACAGACAATTTCTTTGTCGTCATGCTTGGTTTGTGCTTTGACATGCACTGTCAACCCTGGGACGTTATATAGATAGGTATATGCCTTTTCATGGGGTATGCCTTTTCAAATCATGCACAATCAGCTGAATTTGCCACAGGTGAACTCCAATTAAGCTGCTGAAACATCTCAAGAATGATCAGTGGAAACAGAATGTACCTGAGCTCATTTTAGATCTTCACGGCAAAGGCTGTGAATACTTCTGTACATGTGATTTTTCAGGTTTTTTATTTTGAATAAATTTGCAACAATTTCAAAAAATCTTTTTTCACATTGTCATTATGGGGTATTGTGTGTAGAATGTTGAGAAAATAAATGAAAAACTGAAGCGCTATGAATACTTTCTGGATGCACTGTATATACTGTATATATATGTGTGCGCATACATTAGAGCTGCACAATATATCATTTCAGCATTGATATCGCAATGTGGACATTCGCAATAGTCACATCGCAAGATATCGCAATGTTGAGTCTGAATTATAGTTGACCAGGAGCTACAGAACACAACTTGTAAAGTTACTGCTAAGTTTAACCATAATAAAGTGAAAAATTTTTCTTAGCATGTGTTTTTAAGTAAAAAATATTTGGGTCCAAAAATGTTGTTTGGAGGTATAAAAATGATTATTTGTATTTACACGATTTATCCAGAAAAAAGAGTCTTTGCCTTGTTTCTAGTCCAAATATCTACAATTCACAGTGAAAATACAATTATTTTACTCACCTCATTGGCAGATAATTTTGCTTTTGTTTTAAAGAAAAAATTTAACTTCTTTCTTCTGAAGGTGAAAACTTAATATTTTTACTTACTGATATTTGAACTAGAAATAAGACAAAGCAAAGTAAGTAAAAGTTTTTTTAATTCTGTACTTGAATACTGTTAGACTCCCCAGAAAACTGTCAAATAGAGCAATTTAAGCATCGTGTGAAACTGTATTCATAGAACAATATTTATCACAGAAAAATAAAATATCACAATATCAGATTTTTCCAATATCGTGCAGCATGCATGCATACATCATTTTTTTCATAACACTGTACTAAAAGATTAATTATGCATTTAAATAACGTTTTAAAAGATATTGTGTTTAGTTTTTTTATGCCACAAATCACTCAAATATGATTTTTAAAAATGTATCCTATTTAAATACTATTTTTAAAAACTATTTTACATTCCTACTGTTTAATTTCTCAAACATTTTCACACCACTCCTGAGTGGGGTCCCCCACTCTTACTATGCTGTTGCATTATTTTCCAGGCTCTTCTCTCCAATGATCTTCCAGTTCGTCTAGTGCTTTTTAATTACCTTTCACACAGATCATATCTTAGCAGTGGCTTTGTTGATTGAGATTATCACTACAATGACAAGTGCTTTTTCTCCATCAGGTGCCTGTTGTGGGTCAGATGCGAAGACGTATGTTGTGGGCGGCTGGGCGTGGGCATGGTGGCTTATATCAGACACTCAGAGGTACAACAAGTCAAACAAATGCGGATCACAGGATCACTGTTCTTTATGCACTGCAGTAAATGTAGTCAAAGTTCACTAAAACAACACGCAGTCAATGTTTGTCCATAATTGTAAGGCCTGACCTTTGCAAAACTAAACGCCGCACCTGGTCAGACCAGTTAGTCTATGCGTGTCATACAGGGGTTTTCAAAAACTGCAAGATAATACTTTAATATGCCATTCAGATATTGATCTGTTTATCTTAAATTTCCATGATCAGCTGAATAAGTTGATTTATGAGCTGATCTCGGGCATATTTTGCTTAATGCTTTCCTGCTTTCATCTCTCTAATTGCATACCATGTACTTTCTGTCAGATTGACCTTAGCACTTTTGTCCCATTTTTTAAATACTGCATTGCTAAAATGTTTTGGAAAATCAGGTTTGTCTCGTCTGAAGCATTGTTTAGTTGTGTTAAAGGTTGTGTCTGACTTGTGGCATTTTCTTTTTCTCTGCAGAATTACACTAGAGATTATGACACTACAGCCGAAATGCGAAGATGTGGAGACAGCAGAGGGAGTCGCCATTACAGTCACGGGAGTTGCTCAAGTAAACACTCTCACACAAAGCACTTATCAATTACTGTTGTTTTATTAGATTTATGTGTGAAGTTGAACACAAATGTTGGAGCGATGTCTTTCTAAGTTTCTGGATCTCTGGGAACAGTATTAAATAAATAATTCACCCAAAATGTAAAATATACTTACCATTTTTTATTTTTCAAATGCTTTGAATTTGTTATGACTTTCTTTTTTCTGGTGAACACAAGAGACCCTATCATACACCCAGCGCTATAAGGTGCAAGATGTGTTTGGCATAATTTGTTGCTATTTTCAGACCAGCATAACTCTACTTTTCATGTTTTGCACCACGTTGCTTAAACAGCAAATTTATATGTGCCACTTTGTGGACTCATGAGTGTTTCGGTCTAAAAAGGAGATGTGTTAAGGCGCATTGTTGGCGTGTTGCTATTTTGAAGAACTGAAATGGACCACACCATTGACAGACTAAAACCTGGTCAAAAAAAAGTCCAGCGGAAAGCACATTAGTTATGCGCTAATGCAGGTCCAAAACGCGCAAATATTGCTTAATACACTCAGGATGTACAGCAATACACAAGTGTCATTACATATGAAAAAAATAAAGGATTAAAAAAAAAAAAAAAATAGTATTGTCTATAAATATAAAAACCACTGCCTCCATGCCTTCTTCACCGCGAGGGACTTTTTTTTTTTTAAGTTTATTCATGACAACTTGCTTTTGTTATTATTATTAGCGGTATTATTTATTATATTCATTCATTCATTTTCTTTTCAGCTTAGTCCCTTTATTAATCTGGGGTTGCCACAGCGCAATGAACCACCAACTTATCCCATACACTTCCATTCACACACATACACTACGGACAATTTTTAGCTTACCCAATTCACCTGTACCGCATGTCTTTGGACTTGTGGGGGAAACCGGAGCACCTGGAGGAAACACACGTGAACGCGGGGAGAACATGCAAACTCCCCACAGAAATGCCAACTGACCCAGAATTTTACGAATTTTGCATGTGTTTGGATATAACTCCACCCTTCGTTATTATTGTTCATTTATTCGCTTGCTGGAAATTAGAAAATAATTTAGAAAATGTTTTGAAACAAATCTTTGCGCTTAACAAGCAAAATTAAATATGTAGGCTAATGGATGTCTTCAGTGGAGTGCGTACAACACAGTTTCCTTATCAACGAATGTAAAAGAGTAGAGTAAAAGTAAAGTAAAGAGAAAGTAAAGAGGCCGAATAGAGGAGGCTCATTCTTTATTTTTGTGTAGATGGTCTGTTTCACTGTTTTCTTGCTAGTGAAGCTTTCAGTTTTTCCATTCAGTTTTTCCTCATTACAAAGTCCGTCATGTTAATAGCAAATGTGCCATGGCGAGACGCAACTGACTCCTAAATGGAATGTGAGATGCGCCAGTGCGTAAGGCATATATTTCCACACCTTTAAATAGCAAAAGTGGATTCGGACATGCCCTTAATGCTTTTGCGCCATGCGCTTTTCACTTTGTGCCTAGATCGTTAAAATAGAGCCCAAGAAGTCAATTGTTACCGGCTTCCTGCATTTTATAAAAATATCTATTTTTGTGTTCAACAGAAGAAAGAAACTCAATCAGGTTTCTGAGAAATGAAGGGTGAGTAAGTGATGACAAAATTTCTGTCCCTTTAACTACCTCTTTAAGATCTCATTTACTTTAACAGTTGATGTTAAAGGAACACTCCACTTTCTTGTAAATAGGCTCATTTTACAACTATCCTAAAATTGAACAGTTGAGTTGTACTTTTCTGAATCCATTCAGCCGATCTCCAGGTCTGGCAGAAACACTTTTAGCTTAGCTTAGCTTAGCATAAACCATTGAATCAGATTAAACTATTAGCATCTCACGCAAAAAAAAATTCAAAAATGTGTTTCGATAATTTTTCCTACTTAAAGCTTGACTCTTCACTAGTTACGTTGTGTACTAAGACATATTTCATGACATATGCCGATATGTCTAGGAACTATAATCTCATTCTGGAAACTTTGCTGCCGTACTATGGCTATAGCAGGTGCAAAGATATTATGCAGCACTGTTAACCTAGTTATCTAGATTGGGACTATTGTTGGCACTACATAATATAATTTAATAATATATTTATTTATAATTGTTTTTTTGAGTGAGTGAGATGCTAATAGTCTAATCCAATTTAATGATCTATGCTAAACTAAGCTAAAAGTGCTCCCACCAGACCCAGAGATCGGCTGAAGGAATTCAAAAATGGTAAAGCTCAACTGTTTAACTCTAGAGGTCTTATAAAATGAGTCTTTTCCAAAAAAAAGTTGAGTGTTTCTTTGAATACAGATGTCTGAAATGATTTGCCCACTCCCAGAGGTAGCCCTAAATGCATTCTGCATGATTTCAAATGATCATGTGGCCAAATGTGTTCAAACATAAGTTCACCTCTTTGCCTACTGACTGAACACATGGTCATTATGGGACGTGCTGTGAGAGAGCACACGAAAACAAAATATTCCTACTTTGGTGTGTTGTACCCAAACATACAGATTATGATCAAAATTGTAGTTGTCATCTGCATTCTTTTCATTCTCTTGCTACCCTCTTATTCATAAAACTTCATAGTATGGGTTCATTCATTCTGTTCTCACGTGTAGTCATGTGTTAAGTGAGCAATTTAGACTCAAGGAAATTAAAACATAGGTTACAAGAGACACAGTTGAAAATTTGTGGAAACCGCAGTCATTTGAGAACTAATCACATTACTATAAACCTAAGATGAGTAATATGATGTTAATGGTAATGGTAGATTCAGGTTGTCTTTTATTTGATTTTTTTTTGCTTTATTTATAGAAGTTTTTATAAAAACATAACACCCAATAGTGTACATCATGTATATATGCTAACAAAATTATTATAGTATATATTATAGCACCATCAAAAAATAAATAAATAAAAAAAAATCTCAGCCACATTAATGGAATAAGAAACAAAATAGAATGACATGTAAAAAGAAAAAAAAATATTACCAAAATAAAATTACTGAAACATTATTAACCTATACATCTAAGGAAGGGGCCCCATATTTTGTCATAAAACTTCTGTTTGCCAAATCTAGAGAAACGTAACCTTTCCAGCTTGAGGGCAGAAACCATTTCAGCTAACCATTTTTAAAAAATTGGAGGCGTTGTGGATTTCCACTCCATCAGAATCACTTTCTTGGCCAGCACCATGCCAAACATAAGGGAGAGTTGTTGATGTTTAGGCCAAGTTAGAGCCTGGTCTGAACATCCAAACAATGCTAATTCCACCTCAATTTTAATGTCCATTTCAAAAGCCTGGGAATAAAGTCCGAAGATAATTTTCCAAAATTTAGATACTTCTGGACAGGACCAGAATATTTGACCATAGGTCCCGACTGCGCCTTTGCATTTATCACACATAGGGTTGTCTTTTTATACTAAAAAGTTACATTGTACACTACCATTCGAAGTTTAGTGTCAGAAAGTTTTTTTTTATAAAGAAATTAATATTTAAATAAAATTGTTGATTAAATAATCTCAAAAGAGTCAGTAAAGACAGAAAGATTCTGTTTAAAATAAATTTTGTTCCTCTAACTTTATTAAATGTTCTATAAAGATTCAGAAAAAATGTATATCAAATATCAGCTTTCATTTACAGGGCACCTATGATGAAAATTAACTTTTGTAAGCTGTTTGAACAGAACTGTTTGTATTTATAGTGTGACTACAGTCTTACTGGAGTGATTTCCGGACATTAAAATAGGATCCAAACCTTCCATGTTGAGGCCCATCGCAACGAGATGTAGAAGTGCGGTTTCCCCCGCCCACCGAATTGATTAACAGCCATGTGTCTCCATATGCGTATAATCATATCACCAAGACAGGACTTGTGCAAAGCAACTGGAATTAAAATATCTGTTCAACTGTCTGTGATCATCTGCACCTCAAGCATGAGTTTTACAAGTTTAAAACATTTTTAAAACTGTACATGTTTGTAATAAAGTAAAGTCAGTAAAATCGGTGTGTAATTCACCACCACAGCCGCATGTCAGTACAATTATAAAAAATACGCTTCAATCCTGGTTTGTGCAACTTAAATCAGGTTTATTTTGTACATTACCATAATGGATATCCATACAGCAGTGGATATTACCGTCTATTCTGTCACATTTGCCATGCAAAAACAGTGCAAGCGTGCGTGTGTGTGTGTGTGTGCGCGCAAACTTTGTAACAGCATCGTGTGTGACTCATCGTTGCAGAAAGGCTTGAATTACTTCACAACAAATACATCAAATAACTGCTGGGAAGGTTCTTTCTGTATTAAGGGAGATCTGCTTCATTCTTGTCTGTCACTGTGCTGTTTATTTACGTGAAGGCTACACGTATCAAAGCAATACAGAGAGATCTTTATGTCTCTAACATGCAGGTGTGAACAGTGTGCGAGGAGAACCAGCTCATTTGCATTAAAGGCACAGGCAACAAAAACAGCTACAATGTCCTAACCTAACAGATCAAGTTTTCCATATTCTAAACGGTTAATAAATAATCTGATGGATGTTTTGAGCTGAAACTTTACAGACACATTCTGGAGACACAAAAGACTTAAAATTGGTGCCCTTAAAATTAAGGGTCTGTGATGTTGACAAATTATATCTCATCTATATACTTTTTCTATTCAATAAAAAAATCTTGTCTCAAAATCTTTAGGGATAAATAAAAAAAAAGTTTTTTATTTGTTTATTTTTTGTGCTGTCATGGATAAAGGAGTCACTTAAAGGGTTAGTTCACCCAAAAATAAAAATTCTGTTATGAATTACTCAACTACATGTTATTTTAAACCTTCAAGGCCTTTGTTTATCTTTAGAACACACATGAACATATTTTCGATTAAATCAGAGAGCTCCTTCATCCTCCATAGACAGCAACACAAGAGTTGAAAATGTGGATAACTGGTGTGTTCTGTGTTTCAGGTCAAGGTTATGACTGACAAAGACTTGCTGGCTATTGCCTGTGAGCAGTTTCTGGGAAAGTCTGTCATGGAAATCAAAGCTGTGGTTCTGCAAACCCTTGAGGGACATTTGCGTTCAATCCTAGGTTAAAACACTACCAAGAATTACAATAACCTCATTAAAAACAAACACTCTATGAATTTGATGTTTTTGCTGTTTAACAACAGGCACATTAACCGTGGAGCAGATCTACCAGGACAGAGATCAGTTTGCTCGGCTGGTGAGGGAGGTGGCAGCTCCTGATGTGGGCCGCATGGGCATCGAGATCCTCAGCTTCACTATCAAAGTAAGTTACCGGGGTTTTTAATGCAAAATCACACAAGATGCAGAATAGATGTGCATTAGCCATCACACATTTTGCAATAAACAAATAAAAGCACATGTTGAGAGTCTAAAGGGGGTCACACACCGGATGCACCGCTCAGCGGCATGCCGCGGCGCACAACGCAGAGCCATGTATTTTAGAATTCGTAACATAGATTTCTATCAGAGTACACACACGAGCGCCGCTAGTCGCTAGCCTGTCTGTGGCGCCCAGCCACGACTCAGGACACTGTTCATATTTCTGCCGCGCCACAGAGCACCATTTTAATACTTTAATTAAAACTTAACATGCGAATATGCACGTCTGGTGTGCAATACTTTCAACTATCATGTGCGCGCCGTGTTGCGGCGCCAAGCGGCCCATCTGGTGCTTAAAGCAGATGTGTCCAAACTCAGTCCTGGAGGGCCTGAGTTTAGCTCCAATTTGCTTCAACACACCGGCTTGATTAGCTGGTTCAGGTGTGTTTGATTAGGGTTGGAGCTAAACTCCAGGACACAGTTTCTCCAGGACCGAGTTTGGACACCACTCGTCTAAAGGCATCGACTGCATGATGAAGCCAGTTAGAAGGCAGTTAGAATGAACATACAGTGCTCAGCATATATGCATACACCCCTCACAAATCTCACATTTAAATTAATTTGAGCATATACATTAGTTTAGTCAGTACTGAAGCTAAATCTGAATCTTATCTAACAAAATAACTTACAATAATGATTCAAAAATGAGTAGCCAAATTTATGTTCAAAAATTTCAAAAATAGCAAAAAATCTAGAAAAACAAAAAAAATGTTGAAATGTTTTGTGTAATTGTTTTTGTCAATATTTTGCATGAATTTAAATGTATTATCTTTCCATTTCTAAAGATGTTCTGTGACTAAAATATTATTTTAATAAATATTTCTGTAAAATAAATCTGTTTTGTTCAAATGCACAAATATATGTTACTCATATTCACTGAGAAATGGATACAAATATTCATATTTTAAATGGGGTGCACTCATATGTGCTAAGCACTGTATAATTACATTTATGAAAGGAAACAATATCTCTGTATGGGGTTTTTGTTTGTTATGTTTAAGAAATGACAGTTATGTGATGTAACACAAACAAGAGTTAATATTGAATTGGTTTAATTTCAAAGAGAATATTGTCTGTTTTGCTTTTTTTAGTTTTGGCAATAAGCATAGTTCTAAACCAAGAACAAAAGAACATTTTTGTATGACTTTTAACAAATGTAATGATTCAAATATATATTTATAATAATACTCGCATTCTTTTTAAATGAATTTGCCTTTTTGAATGGATCATTTCAACAAATGATTCAATGAATCACTACTAATGCCTGTAGTGTCATATCCATAACCAGCATAAAAACACAACTACCTATCACTACCATAAAAAATCTGAATAATATTGAGATATGATTTTTGTCAGTATCACGCACCTCTCTTGTAACATTTCATATTGCTATTTAGTATTTTATTATTGTAGTATTTAAAGCCGCATATTTTAATGTCAGTTTAAGATTTAGTAATAATTTTAGGTATAATGTCTTTTTTTTCTACTTAGTATTTTTCTAGTAGTATTTATATTTTTTATGTTTAGTAATTATATTATCAGCTTATTTTATTTTTATAAATAGTTGCCAAATGAACAATATCAATACATTGGTGTTGTTTATTCTTTTAAGTTTAGGCTTTTACTTTTTCATATTAACTAATTTATTTTTATTATTGGAAAACTGACAGTAAAATTATGTTTAAATTATTGTATTAATTAATATAATTGCAATAATTGAAAGTAATACTCTACTAATGAACTGATTTTAGTATTAATACATAAAAAAATCTTACAATTTTGAAATATTATATTATATTATATTATATTATATTATATTATATTATATTATATTATATTATATTATATTATATTATATTATATTATATTATATTATATT
>CAIGQZ010000379.1:1317007-1327054 GCA_903798205.1 Danio tinwini | reverse complement strand
GGTGGCACAGTGGGTAGCACGATCGCCTCACAGCAAGAAGGTCGCTGGTTCGAGCATCGGCTTTGTCAGTTGGCATTTCTCTGTGGAGTTTGCATGTTCTCCCCGTGTTCACGTGGGTTTCCTCCAGGTGCTCCGGTTTCCCCCACAGTCCAAAGACATGCGGTACAGGTGAATTGGGTAAGCTAAATTGGTTGTAGTTTATGTGTGTGAATGAGTGTGTGTGGATGTTTCCCAGTGATGGGTTGCGGCTGGAAGGGCATCTGCTGCGTAAAACATATGCTGAATAAGTTGGCGGTTCATTCTGCTGTGGCGACCCTGGATTAAAAAAGGGACTAAGCCGAAAAAAACGTTAACTTTAGACAATAACTTTTAAGTTCTGTTGTCGTTTGTCTAGTTTATGTATTTCTTTGTCACTGTGAAAGATACATTACCTCGTTTTGCTCAGTTAGTTCAGCTTTTAAGGTTTATTTTATTATTATTTTTTTCTTTGTTTAGTTGTGCTGTGAAGGGGCAAAGTCACTTTTTCCTCGTGTTTTGTAAAGACACCAAAAGCCAAGAGATCATTCCATCTTTTTGTGCATACCGTCCATTATTATTATTATTATTAAACATCAGATCTTTAAAAAGCTGTTTATTTCTGTTTTCGAATACGTCACGAATAATACCCCCTTATTCTTTTATATATCATAGAAACCGATTGAAACTAATAGGAAATCTTTTATTGTGTGAAACACTCGGATATATTTTTTATTTACGTTTACGACTTTCGTTCGAGTTCGACTTGTTCAGAACTATTAAAGCCATGTCAGGTTTAGCCATTTAGCATTAGAGCATCATAGACTGTTTATGTGCTTTGTATGGCATTGGTAATGAACTGTACTGTACTGTACTGCTGTGTATTGGAACAAAAAAACACATTATAGGAATTCTTGAAATGTATGGCAGGATGAAGGCCAGATGTGCTTTTACTTTAATGGGTCAAACGATACACTAACTGCAAATATGCCATTGACTATGTGGGGAGAATTTGGTAGTTTTATACATAACTCTTTACACAGGTTTAACTCAGCATGTTTATGGTGCATGTAGCTATTTCCAGATGTAATAAATGTCATGTGAACTAGATTCTGTCCGTGTTCTTTTATTTAATTTAGGGCTCGTTTAAAAATGTGGGAGGTTTATGAAACATTAGTCACGTTATTCGGTAAGTCATAATTGACTGAACGGCATCTTTTGTTATGAAACAACGACATCGTGTGGTTCAAATATGCAATGGAGGGTTATTTCTGTATAAGACATACATAGTTGACGAACTAGCTGTTAAAAATGCTTCTATTTTTAAAGAATGAAATTTTGACTAAAATGAAGAAACACAACTTATAATAGCACAAGAGCATTTTATCCTTTGATTGTTTTCGATCTATCGCTTGTTGAACACTTAGCCTATCTTTGTGCTATTTATTCAAATTGAAATTTTGAATAAAGTTTTTTCTACGAAACGTGTTAGACATTTTAGCAATTATTTGTTGTTGAACTGTGAACTAGCAAACAGAAAGCTCATGTACCATTTACAGAAAAATGTAAATATTTATATAACTTTCTAACATTTACATATGGAGAAATAAATCTTAGTTTAACCTTGAACAACAACAAAACCCATCAAACAGCCAAAGTATGTAGAAACACACAAATTGTGTGGTTTATTAACAACGTTTCTTGCGGAAAAAAAGGATACCCTACATTTTTTTTTTCAAAATCACACTTTTTAAGTGTTTTACATGTGATTTTAATACACTACCTGACAAACATGTTCTCGTCGTTCCCAGTTGTAAGATCAACACACTTGACTTCTTGTTAATCATTTGGAAATGTGGCAGAAGGTAGATTTTTTTTGATGAAACATCTGTTGAACTGCATGCCAATCATCACAAATACTGCAGAAGACCTATTGGAACCCGCGTGGACCCAAGATTCTCACAGAAATCGGTCAAGTTTAGTGAAGGAAAAGTCATGGTTTGGGGTCAGTATGGGGGCGTGCGAGAGAGCTGCAGAGCTAATAGCAACATCACAGGCCTGAGGTATCAAGACATTTGTTCTGCCCATTATATTACAAACCACAGGAGAGGGCAAATTCTTCAGCAGGATAGCGCTCCTTCTTGTTATATTTCAGCCTCCACACCAAAGTTCCTGAAAGCAAAGAAGGTCAAGGTGCTCCAGGATTGCCCAACATTATTGAGCATGTCTGGGGTAAGATGGAGGAGGAGGTATTGAAGATGAATCCAAAGAATCTTGATGAACTCTGATTCTTGCAAGAATGCTTTCTTTGCCATTCCAGATGACTTCATTAACAATTATTTGAGTCATTGCAGAGATGTACGTCTTCCAAGCTCATGGGAAGGCTGAATTCAGATTTCTGCTTTCCAGTCCGTTCCAGCATGGATCAACGTTTTCCCTTTTTTTCTCATTACTTTATTAATATGATTATTTGAATCAGCATTTAATCTTGAAATAATTTTGACAAATGAATAAAGTTGACACATTGCTTAATATAAGACTGTTCAGTGCATTTGCCTGTCTATTTTAAATTATTTTTCAGGAGCCACAAAACCAGGTCATAGGTCATGAAGACCTTTTGAGTAGAACTGCTGAGCCTGATGATTGGAAACAACCATTTCTATTGTTATTTCTATGAGTTAATACTGTCTAAAGTGATTTAGCTATTTTTAAGGTTAATTAATTTAAAGTGATTTCCTTTTCATGCTAAATAGATTTTGTGTGTAGTAAGAATATGGCAGCCTGAATTTATACCTGTTTTGAACTAGTTTGATAAGACTGCCGAGAGTACGAAGGAACAACCTTAGATTTTAATAACAGATTGCCTGTGTATATGCATTCGATAGGTCAGTTCTACAGGTCTGAGACCAGCTCTTAATTGTCTATGGGCGACCTGACCCAAGCCTCCTGTCGCTATCCCTATGTAGACTCAGATACAACCCCACATTGACGTACATATTTAGAATTGTCTATCTTGGTTTTAACCAATCGGAACCTGGAACCTGTATCACACCCTTTCTGGTCTTGTATAGAGAGTATAATTGTTATTGATTTGTAGTCGTAAGCAGAGCGGCCTAGGAACTCATTGCGAGTGTTGTAGTTGGCTTCTGCTGATAAAACTGCAAACTATCTTCAGTAAACTTCATTTATTTTTTCTTCATCTGACTGACTGGCCATTCTTTGGGTTAAAACTGTAAAATATCTCTACAGGAGTCATACTCAATATTAATTCTTTTTCCACTGCTTCATGACTTTATATTCTATATTTCTGTTAAGTGACAAGACTTTTGTCTAAGCAAAGTCAGACCTTACTGTCCTAATTAAATAATAAAAAAATCAAGGCATGATCATTTTTTTATTCTGATAAAATGAGTGTAATCGAGGGCCATTTGCCTATCACACAAGCCACTTCTGATACCAAATGATCAACTAGAAGTCGTTATTATTTGCTCTTACTAAAACTTGGATAGGCGACAAGACTTTTGTCAGGCAGTGTATGTGAAGCTTGTGAGACACACTTGCACACTTTAGTAAAAAAAAAAATATATAAAAAAATAGTGTCCATAAATCTTTCTTGCTGCCATGACTTACTCCACTTTTATTTAATGGCTGTACTGTATATAAGCAAACATGTCTTATTTAACACTCATTCATTCAAGATTCATTGCATTCTGGAGCCAAAAAAACAACAAAAAAACATTTAATTGGCAATAATTTTTCCAACTCTAATCCCAGAGTTTGGTAGGTCCTAAGAAAATCAACAATGATTAAAAAAACTTTCTACTGCCCTCCAACTCATGTTTTCAATGCCGACACTGATGATGTTTCTTGCATGTTCTGGCATATGTTTGAGTCATACTTGCAAGCTCAGACTGAGTGGCCTGTATAGAAATCCATTTTTCAATGTCCTAAGCATACAGTACCTTAAAAAGCGCAGGCTCATTTCCATGCCCTCATCCATCACCATTACAGTCTAATGTGTTCAAATAATGGATTACTAAACAAATCTAATTGACTGTGCCTTCTACTTATATTATGCCTAGTTCTTTGAGAAAATGCAGAAAATGCCCAGCTAACACACAAACACACACACACAAAAGTGCTCAGTGGCGAACATTACAAAACTGATGTCTTCAGAGTGACCTGTTGTGAACTTTACAGAGGACAAAATGGGTACGTCCTTTAATTGACCATAGAAAAATGTAATGCGGATGTCCTCTGAGTGACCGTCAGGGAATGTTTCAAAGCAGACGTCTGAGTGAATGCGAATGTCACAAATGAGATGAAATGCAGATGTCTTTCAAGTCCTCTTGCGAATACAGAAATGCAAATATACAAGAAACAAGGACCTGTATGACCAGGAAATTAAAATAAATAAATTCGGCTCTCCGATCTCTGACAAGACGCTGACTTTAAAAAGAAAGCAGCTGAGTTCATAAATTTGTGTGGTTTCCCAACACATTTCTGTTGTGGTCTGCGCTATTTGCGGTGTGTTTGTGTATTTGCATGTGTTGTGAGAATTTTCATGCACATGTGTTTGTTAAACTGATGAAGACGTTTTCTCAGTTTGTTAGTGTTTTTCTATATCGCATGTGTTTTTCTAAATGCAGTGCATTTGAGCTCTCACAGGCATGTCCGTACTAATACGTTTTCGTTTACAAACACATATTTTTCTCTCCATTTTGGCCTTCCGTCCACACTGAGATGGCCTTTTAATGAAACGAAAATGTATCTTATTAAAAACACTGTCAAAAGTGGATACATTTGAAGATGCTGTTTTTGTGTTGCAGTGTGGACTGTGAACATGGAGGCTTTCGAAAACGACGATGCATTTTATGTGACAAATTCAGCTAACATGGTGGATGACATGAGATGTTGTGAACTCTGGCTATTTTGAGAGCTTTATTAGAGTAAATGTTAGTCTGTACTTGCTCCATATTGCTCCTCTTTTTACAGGACACGGAATGTTTACTAAATGCTGTTGTTCAGCGGCGGAAGAGTAAATAAATGGACATGACGCATGTTAAACATCTTACGTCTGTGCGCATATACAGTACATGATTGAAAGTGCCTTCAGTCGTTTTAGGGTGGAGGATGGAAAAAATTGAAAACAAAAGAGCTCGGGAATCTACATCACGGCGACATAAGCCTCCTTTCCACTGCACACGACATTTGGACATGACTGTTGAAATACGTCCCCTTGTGGCAGTCACACAGAATTTTCTGTTCACCATGGTTACAGATTTTCTCAGTGGCTTTGGTGCATTTCTCACAACACTATTTACATTTGCACAACAGTTAATGCATTTCTCAAAACAATTAATCATTTGTGCACATCATAGTAGCAGTTTCTCATTCCTTCCAACAAATTGCAAATGCTTTTGAACATGCATCAATTGCTTCTATACAACTCTGCTGTTTTATAACATTATCATTTGCTTATGTCATGTCTGTCAAAATTAACTAAACTTGTAGATGCTGAATAGTCATTCCATATAATACTAATAGTCCTCATTTCATTACTTGAGTCATTACATACAAAACTGTTGAACTATTTGTCAAAATCTGTCAAGCTCATTTTATTAAAAAAATTAAAATCTTTTTTTCCCTTTAATTGTCTTCTAAATTGAACAATTTCATGAATGATTTACAGACCTGTGTATGTTGTAGGTTCAGTTCCATTATGTACTGCAATATTGTTTACAGTTGTGCACAGCTCTACCCAAAGGAAGTGTATGTTTGTTATAAATAAGGGTGTATTTATTGTTTTTCACAATGCTGTGAATAAATTAGAATTGCAAAGAGCATCTGCAGTAAAAATGTGAAACATACTGTACATATTCAGTGTCTTGTACTCAGATACCTCACTAAATGCAGTGATGTCTAACTTGACTGTAGTTTTCAAATGGCTGTGCAAATAGTATAGGGTGCTGTCTTGAGCATTTATAGAAAGTGTCACCAAAATTTGACTTTTTTTGCATTGGAAAAACTGTACAGAGTAAACTGTCATAATGAAAACATGACAAAGCCATTTGACTATCATGTTCATAAACAATGGTGTCAGGACTTTTTATCTTGATGACACTGACACTTTCATTGACATGAACACTTGCTTTTGAGGAATGAGCTCTCCATTTTGAGCAAGTGACATGCTTTTGCAGGTTATCCACTAGGTTTTGCAGTTTGTACTAATTGTTTTGAGAAATGCATTAACTGTTGTGCAAATGTAAATAGTGTTGTGAGAAATGCACCAAAGCGACTGAGAAAAACTGTATATGAATGAAAACTCATAGACCGCTAAAATTTTGGAGGGAATCTGGAAACAACATTTAAAAAATTATATATTTTTTTACTCATTTATGAATATATATATATATATATATATATATATTTAAATATATATATATATATATATATATATATACATGCTGTATATATATTTCTGATAAAAAAAACTAATATTTCTCATCTCCCACACACGGACCTGCTTGAACAACATCGGAATACATCCGGTCGGCCAGTCCCATACTAGTCACAGGAGATAAATATGTCAACGTTTCCGCAGCTTAAATCGGATCTGAATTTTCCGCATATGGAGATGGTCCAAACTCCAAGCAGCTCCAGAACTACTCGGCTTTACAGTCAGCCATGTTTGTGGACAAACGCAGGAGCGCACAGTGTAAACCAAATGAAGTTTATTTATAAACAAATTTCGAGAGAATCACGTGCTTATGATCGTTCACAGCTGGTCCTGCATTAGTTTACGATTGATTCACCAATCAGATGTTAGTGAACTCACTATAAATAACCAGAGTTTCTTATCTCAGTATCTTCATCTTGAAGAATCCCCCCTTCCACCCCTACTCCCCCTCCTTTTAGCACTGTTGCCTCACAGCAAGAATGTTTCTGTTTAAAGTCCCTACTAAACAAGTCGAAATTTCTGTGCCGAGTTTGTTTGTTCTCCCCGTGCTCACTTGGGATTTTCCCCGCGTTCTCTGTTTTCCTCCCACAGTCCAAAAAACACACAACCTAAGTAAATTGAACATAGCAAATTGTCATCATAGTCAAGCTCTTAGCAAGCCGCATATCTCTCCTTAGCCATCCCTATAGCTGTCAATTAGCCAGAAATAAGTCTCTGGGAGTTCATCGAGTCCTGCTAACGAGAGGGAAATCATAACAGAAAAAAACAACAGTGTTATAGTAATATCTTTTGAAAAACATCTCACAAAGACTCAGAATAAACTGTTCAAACATGTAGATACCTTTATTAAATGATCTTTGTGTGTCGGAGAAGCTGATAATATGCATTCCATAATATTATGTGTCCAGCTATACAGTGTGACTGGAGAAACTAAGCACAGACACAGAGGGGGCAGAGCTGGAGCGGATCAAACAAACAAACAAGTTTATCTGTAACTGACAGGGTATAAGTGAGCTGCCGCAAGAAAACAGTTCCAGAGATGATTTTCTTCATTATTTGTGGTGCAACTAATTACAGCTTATTGCTGATTAGTGTATATGAGATACAATAAATCAATAGAGAATCAAGGAATCAGGCTTCCTTGTCCTAAATACCCAGAAAGCCTTGCGATGTAATGACACATTTCCGTTCTCTATAACAATGAGAGTTAGTTACTTGGTGATTTCCAATAAATAAAATATTAATAAAGTATTTAAATTACCATTATTTATCCATAACCTACATAAGAATAGTTACATAAAAATACAAGATGACGCAGTAGGTAGTGCTGTAGCCTCACAGCAAGAAGGTCGCTGGTTCGAGCCTCGGCTGGGTCGGTTGGTGTTTCTCTGTGGAGTTTGCATGTTCTCCCTGCATTCGTGTGGGTTTCCTCCGGGTGCTCCGGTTTCCCCCACAGTCCAAAGACATGCAGTACAGGTGAATTGGGTAGGCTAAATTGTCCGTAGTGTATGAGTGTGAGTGAGTGTGTATGGATGTTTCCCAGACATAGGTTCCCAGACATGTGCTGAATAAGTTGGCGGTTCATTCCGCTGTGGCGACCCCGGATTAATAAAAGCGACTAAGCAGAAAAGGAAATGACTGAATATATATATATGGTTGTTAGACCATGTCTTGTCAATATGCTTATGTTTAAATAGGCCGATTGGTGTGTGAGTCATTGCGTGCAATGTTTGTATGATTGCAACTACTTTCAAAATAGTGGGGTCACTGGCATTGTTCGCGAGTCTCTGGCATTGTTATTTTGGGGTTGCGGGCTCAAAAGTGTGGGAACCCCTGTTCTATAATGTGGACATAGAGAGTTTTTAAACCATTTTCTAATTTATCTGGATTAGTGTAGACGTATACCTCAGCCACCATAGTATCGGCACTTTGAAACCAGTTTTTGAATCCCCTGAAATGTCGCTAACATGTAAATGAACAATCAAAATGCATTCTGAAGCAGCTTGTGTAGCATAGGTGATAAACATATCCAGCCCAATCTCATGTCAAAAACATAACTGTTTGATGTATTGTCAGAAAAGTGGCTAATTCAATTTAATTCAATTCACATTTATTCCTATAGCACTTTTACAATGTAGATTGTGTCGAAGCAGCTTCACATGAAAGATTATAGTAAATTGAAACAGTGTCAGTCCAGTTTTCAGTGTTGAAGTTCAGTTTAGTTCAGTGTGGTTTAATATTCACCTGCTCAGAGTTCAAACACTGAATCCATCGATGCGCAGATCCACAAGTCCCGAACCATGCAAGCCAGTGGCGACAGCGGCAAGTAAAAACTTCACCAATTGGCGAAAGTGAAGAATTAAAAAACCTTGAGAAAAAACAGGTTCAGTTGGGCACGGCCATTTCTCCTATGACCAAACCTCTTGTGCAGAGCTGCAGTCTAGGCGCCGGAAGCTGGAGAAAGCTGGAGGTCTATCGTGGAGAAGCTGCATGGGGAGAGGTCACTGGCTGGTGTACAGGCTGGCCCTTCAGGATCAATGCAAGGACTCGTCTGTCACTGGGGTCTTACAGGGATCAGTCTCATGCTCTCCATTCCTCCATGACCACCACAGCAGCTGCTCAGAATACAGCCTGGTCCAGGAATATGGAAACCTTGGGAATAAATTTTTTTTTAAAATACTAACATAAGCGCAGATGCTGTTCAAATTATAATGTCTTTTGGGAAGTGTTCCCGGCTCTGGTTGCCCTAAATAATGCAGACTAACAATCCTTTAGAGGATTTGGATTTCAACAGCACTTGTGTTTTATGTGTATGCTAATGCAAAGAGATGTGTCTTTAATCTAGTTTTAAACTGACAGAGTGTGTCTGCTTCCCGAACTGTGGCTGAAGGCTGTTCCAGAGTTTAGGTGCCAGATATGAGAAAGATCTACCGCCTACAGTTGATTTTGATATTCTGGGAATAATCAATTGTCCAGAATTAATTGATTCATACATTCATGCATTTTCTTTTGTCTAATGGGAGGCATACATTCAAACTGTCCTAAAATGTATGAATGAGATTTTATACGAATTAAATAAAAAAATACGAATTGTTGTGAGATTGCATTGCCAGATCATGTTTAACTCCTTTTGAAGCAAACAGGCTGCTCTCAGCATCAGATTACACTGTAAAAAAAAACAATAATTACATTTACTGTTTGTTCAAATGACTTATTTAAATTGAGCTGAAATAACACAATTCTTGAGTTTTCTTTGTTCAATCCACTTAAATTTGTAAAAACTAATGAGCTAACTTAATTCCTTCATGTTGTGCCAACACCATTCGATTGTCTGGAGCCCAGGATTTTTTAAACAGTGTAATCTGTAATTTTTTACAGATTGTAGGCAGAAACAGCATTGACTTTTATTATTAGGAGAATAATATTTCTTTTTTTATCATTATTATTTATTCATTCATTCATTCATTTTCTTTTTCGGCTTAGTCCCTTTATTCATCAGGGGTTGCCACAGTGGAATGAACCTCCATTATTATTATTATTATTATTATTATTATTATTATTATTATTATTAT
>CAIGQZ010000379.1:1292853-1309881 GCA_903798205.1 Danio tinwini | reverse complement strand
TATATATATATATATATATATATATATATATAGGCCCAAAAATATGGAAATTATTAAAATTATAATAATTGTTGTAGGCTAATAAAGCGAACACATTTCTTACATATTAATAATTATTCAATGTTACTTTATGTGTAACCCATTACAAAAAAAAATAATAATAATACAGAAAACCCATTAATGTTTCATATTACAAATACATCCAGATTAAATACTGTACAATCACAGTCATTTCACTGTTACAGTAAATCTTAACCACAGAGGGCTTGAGTGAAGCGTTGATGTGGGTAATTGCAGTGATTTTGTTCATCTTTGCACAAAGCCTTTCAGTAAAACATGAACTTGTTTACCTAGTAACACATCCAACCAATGCTTTTATTAAATTAAAGTCTAGACAGTTCTTTCTAAAAAGGCATTTTAAGAGCTTTAACAACTTAGCCGAATCACGCTTAGGAGATTCAATTCAATTCAATTCATCTTTATTTGTATAGCGCTTATACAATGTAGATTGTGTCAAAGCAGCTTCACATGGAAGTTTATAGTGAATTGAAACAGTGTCAGTTCAGTTTTCAGTGTTTAAGTTCAGTTCAGTTTAGCTCAGTTCAGTGTGGTTTAATAATCACTACTGAGAGTCCAAACACTGAGGAGCAATTCCATCGATGCGCAGCTCTACAGATCCCGAACCATGCAAGCCAGTGGCGACAGCGGCGAGGAAAAAACTTCACCAATTGGCGAAAGTGAAGAATTTAAAAAACCTTGAGAGAAACCAGGCTCAGTTGGGCACGACCATTTCTCCTATGGCCAAACGTCTTGTGCAGAGCTGCAGTCTAGGCGCAGTAGCTGGACCTCCGTGAAGACACGTCTGACCTTGGAGCATCACAGGAATCAGTCTTATGCTTTCCATCATGACCACCACAGCAGCAGCTCAGGATACATCCTGGTCCGGAAACCTTGGGATCGTCTCGTCGCTGGTCTTGGATCGCATCAGTGGCACTGCATAGTCTGAGGGTCTCGAGATGAGTGCCCCCAGGTGGAAATACAGAATAAGGAGAATAATTAGCGTAGCTGCTGTTCATAGTGTATATAAACAAGAAGCAAAATTGTGTGTGGGGCACATCATGCGTCATACCGCTATGTAATGCACTAAGTGTATGCTTTGCTAAAAATATAGGTCTTTAATCTAGTTTTGAAGAGTGAGAGTGTGTCTGAGCCTCGGACATTATCAGGAAGGCTATTCCAGAGTTTAGGGGCCATAAATGAGAACTCTGGCAGCTGCATTTTGTACTAGCTGAAGTTTGTTAATAGAGGATGCTGGGCAACCAGCAAACAGAGCATTACAGTAATCCAGCCTAGAAGTCATGAAAGCATGCACTAGCTTTTCTGCATCTGAGATGGATAGCATATTTCGCAATTTAGCAATATTTCTTAGATGAAAGAAGGCAGTTTTTGTGACATGGGATATATGATTTTTAAAGGTTAAATTGCTGTCTAATATGACACCCAGATCTTTTATAGTAGAGCTAACGCTAACTTTGTAAGAGGAGATAAAGAGAACGGATTAAATATTGATAAATTACATGCTCTCAAAAAAGATATTTGCTGCTTGTTCAAATTATTTAAATTAAGCTGAAACAACAAAATTCTTAAGAATTTTTTTTGAGGACCAAATAATTGTTTTATGTACAATCCACGTAAGCATTAATAGTTTGTTAAATCGTTAAAATCCTTAAAACTTAATCTTTAACTTAATCAGTTTGTGTTGTTATGAATTGTGTGGAACCTGACAGCATGAAACTCCATGGAGAACTACAGCCACACAGAAAAACAAATGCTTGTATTTGTAAACATTGAAGGGGTCAGGTTTTGTTAATTGTTTCACGTTTATTTAAAGCTTTAGCATTCAAGCAGCTACTCTGTCCCAGAGACATCCAAAGCCAAAAGCCTGAACCACAGCTAAATGTTTACACATTTGACGACATTACAAATTCTGTGGATGGATAAGTATTGTGAACAACTTCGATGAAAACATATGGAGGAACACTTTCGCATGTCGGGATGTACATAATAAATGTGTGTGTGCTCACGTGTCAAACAATTGAAGCAGAGCTTAAAGGTAAACAAACGGCGGTTTATCATAAACTTTTTATCGATAATCTTTTACACAGTTGGCATTCAAAAGGAACAAAGAAACGTTATCTGACTAATAACTAGCAGCTTAATGTTACTGGAAAAAGATTTTAAGGCTTTTATTTTCATGAACGGCGTGGATGTGAATGTGTCTGAATGTTCTGATTGGCTAGAGTAGACGTCTCACGTCAGCGCATTCGCGAGAAAGCGTGAATGTGCTCTTTCCGGCAATAGAGCGGAGGAACTATGATGTCAATTTGTATGCGAAAACCCAGAAGCGAGTTAACATTTTAGCAGTTCCAGTACCCTCATCCCAAAGTCAATAGGTTTTTCGAATAAGATTTCGGTTAAGTAGCATAAATAAAGTTTGTGGCTACCACAAACTCAAGATACTTCCTTCTCTCAGGAATGCAAATGTGTGAATAAATTCATAAAAATACATAAATATTAACTGTCATTTTAACGTGATCAATTAATTTTTCATCTTTTTTTTCATCTGAACACATTTAACTCTATCATAACTGCAATATTTACACTCCTTAATATTTATAGCATATGTGACTGTATAGGCTGCTTTTCACTGTACTTCGTAACAAAAAAGAATATTGAATGTTGTTCTCTATTCATGATGGAACTTTCAGGCATTTGATAGACCTGTCCCTTATGCCTCACTAAGGTAAGCTATATGCACACGTACAATACACTTATTTGTATAAGTTTATGTCTTATTATGATTCTATGTAGGCACATTTATAAAACATACAGTACGTGTTTTAAAACTTTTACAACAACCGTAAAGCAAAACAAATGTATTTTCCATGCATGTAAAAATTGTCCAAAAGACACGTAGGTCTAGTATATACAGGTGTGCTTTTTGCATGTTTGTATTTGTTTATAATATATAGCGTGGATTATAATATAATAAACCGAGAGAGTAAATCTTTGTCATGGACCATATTTCTAAAACTAAGCTTGAAAAGTTGTCATTAGCAGGGTGGTGCTGACATTACAGGCGAGCGCTGTAGTCCATTTATAGCCTAATGCTTTTCAGCTCTTGCGTTTCCATTTAGGGTGATAAGTGATATAAAAAAGTTATATTTCCGTGTGAGGATTATCCAGTTGGATAAAACATGTAAGTGTAACGAACTGTGTTATTATTTGCTCATTATTTGCAATATTCGAAAAGTCTAATGAGGATTTTATCGTGGGAACCAATCTTATGCTACTAGCCGATTTGCCTACAAGGTGACGTTATAGTTCCTACACTCTATTTTCTTTCTGCGCTCATACTGCACAGCATTTCGGCAAATTACTGGTAATGTTAAAACTTCTCTTTCCAGAAAATTGCCAGAATAAATTTACTGGTATTTTCAAAAAGGGCCTGTACACACATGATAACTTTCCAGAAAATTGCCAGTAATTTTCCGGAAAGGTCTGTATGTGATAGGGTCAACTGAAAAGTAAGTAAGATAATAAGTCACTGTGCTATTGCTATTTTGCATTATTAATAATATACAGTATAATAATAAAAGTAATATAATTTATTTTTTTCATTTTTTTGTATTGCTCATATATTAATAGTTTGCTATTTTTATTTAAATATCCAACATTAATTTAGGCATTAATTTATTGAAATAATATTTACAAGATGTATTCAACTGGGTGAGTGTCATCAAAAGGCTCAGCTTTAATAACACAAAACAATTTCGGTTTTGAATTAAATGACAGAAGAATTAGTGCACAAGAGTGAACAAAAGCATATATAAAAAAGATGATGATTAGTGTTGATGTAATCAGAGAAGGAAAGAGGAACCTATATTGATTAAAGGTTACTATGGCACAAGCACTTCAAAAAAAAATGCACAGACAAACCATTTCAAAGAAATATACCAATCTTTGAATACAAAAAAGGTCAGTTCTGATTTCATGGTGACTAAATCTTAGAGTCTTGAGATGACTTTCTGAAATAGCCTAATTTAGTCTGGCTACGCACTCCGAAAGTGGGTCAAATCACATCACCTGTGAATAATAAAAAGATTATAATACCCATGACGATTGCATTAAGATTTCAAAGCACACCATAATAGACTATTACCTTGAGTATTATGGCAAGAAAACAGAATTTGCTGGCAATTTAAGGCATAAACTCAACAAATGCTTGAGGGAGATGCATGCTGGGCATACCAAATTAGATGCACAGATTTTGAAGCCGTTCCCAGACAGGTTCTGACAGCAAATTATTGTACATATTTAGGCTGTATAGTGACAGACAAGCTGGCAAAGTTAGGCAGCCTGGAACAAACCCTACACACTAGCTTAGAATATAAGTGTGAATGTGAGGGTGTGGAAGAAATGCAGTGAAATGCTGTATTTAGTTACTTATTTATAGTATTTATATATATATATATATATATATAGTATACATGCATATAGTATAGTATACACACACACACACACACACACACACCTGGGGAAAATAAATGCAAAACATGTTCATAGCACACTATTAACAAGGCTACGTGCATGAAACCGTTTTTAAAAATTTATGCACAAATGGGTTTTCATAAGACTGTCGTGACACCTCTTTAATCATGACATGCTGTTATAAAATTCATGACACAATTATAATAGCCCAGTGACAGTCATGTTTATGACTGGTTTATGACAAGTTATTTATGACAAGTTATGTTGTCTTGATAATGTTTTACAAAGACATCTCAAACAATGTCACCTTTGCATTTAAAATGACTTAACTGAGTGGAAGACACATAATGACAGTTATCATAAGGATCAATAAGATATTCATATTCATAACGTGTTGTGTCAGGATTATAACTGTTTATGAACAACACCTTCAAATAAAGTATTAACAATATCTAAAATATATTTGAAATATATGTGTGTAAATCTCATCCACTGATTTGCTGTTATAACCTCTGTGACCTTCATCTTTTATTTTAAGAAGAAAGTAACAACTATCAGCAGCTCATTCTCACAACCCATTGCCCAATTTTACCACCAGTTTGCAGCTGACCTCATTCGAGACAGTCCCAGATGAGGGAAAAACTCAGTATTTACAAAAGAAAACCTGCCCTCTCAGTCTCATCTCTTTCTATCTCTTTCAAGAGCTCTATTTGGATGAGCTATTTCATCATTCAGATCTGCGCAGCTGAGCGCATGACTGGTAAACTCCACAAATAGTCTATCCAGTTCAACAGCAGGGGACAGACTCAGACACACGATCACATGTGGATCAACTGTTCTAGCTTGTGTTTTTATTGTGTATTGTGTAATGTTCTTATTTGACAAAGAATGCATTTATGTTCTGCAATCAATTGTGCTTTAAATACAATATACCAATATGGAAGGTGATTGAGGCCAAAAGTGTTAAAATATATGCAATTTGAAAAAATCACTATAACAAATTCCTGCCTGTCACGGTTGCAGGTTTGTGCGTCATCCGGAGTGTTTGTTTTGTCACATGAGTTTGTTTTGTTTTGGTCGTCCATGTGTATTTGTTATTGTCACATGTATTTGTTATGTCACGTGTCATGACAGGACTCAGCTGTTCTGATTAGCCTGCCAGCTGAGATTATTACCACGTCTATATATGGGCTACGTTTCTATGTTTCATTGTCAGTTCATTGTTTTTGCTTAGGCATTTCTGTCTGTCCTCAGGACTGTGAGGAGTGGCTGTTGGACCCCGTTTCGTCCTTCTGTTTTCTGCCTTCCCTACCCAGTTTTCCTTGTTTTGTTATGTTTTGATCACCCTGTCTCGGTTTATTTTGACAGCGTCAAATAAACAATTTTACTTGCATTTTTAGATCCTTACTGAGTAACTTTGACATCGTAACAAATCGAACTGACCTTTATAATGGATCCAGCGAGTGCTTCACAGATCTCCGAGTTCATCACACTCAGCGGCGCCAGGATTGATTGGCAGGATGAGGCATTGGCTAACACCGCTCAGGCCATTCAGACTCTGGTCGACCAGGTTTCCCTGCTCACCACCCAAGTTCAACAGCTGGCTACTGGAACAGTACAGGGTGAATTTGCACCAGCTCCAGAAGTGTCGCCAGCACCGGTCGTTGCTAGCCGCTCTGTTAAGCCTTGCCTTCCTCCACCGACCTGTTTTGATGGATAGCCTCACTTGTGTCGGCCCTTCTTGTCTAAATGTTTCCTTTATATTACACTGCAACCATCCTTATTCTCCACAGAACAGTCTAAGGTCGCCTTTGACATTACGCTCTTTTCCGGGAGGGCGGCTCTGTGGGGAACTACAGCTTGGGAACAAAAGCTGCCTTGCTCTTCCACTTTTGAGCTATTCTCTAAGGAGCTCAAGAAGGTGTTTGATCGCGCTGCTTCCGGGAGAGAGGCTGCTCGTATCCTTGCAGAGCTCCGTCAGGGGAATCGGAGCGTAGCGGATTACTCAATCGAATTCCGGACTTTGGCTGCCGAATGCGGCTGGAACATGGAGGCCCAGTGGGATATGTTCCTGCACAAGTTGTCGTACCGTCTGCAGGATGAGATATACACACTGGACCTTCCCAAGGCTCTGGATGAGCTAGTGGATCTGGCAATTCGTGTGGACACCAGACTGTGTAGCAGAGCTAGCCGCACGCAGCAGGAGAGGTTTGCGGGTCCAGTTCCTAATCCTATGCTATGGCGGCGGAAGATAGTAATGATGACCCGGAACCTATGCAGGTGGGCAGATCTCGCTTGTCCATGCAGGAGAAGCGCCGACGGAGAAACGAAAGGCTCTGCCTTTACTGTGGTGGCGCGGGACATCGTGTGGTTTCTTGTCCAGTAAAAGACAACGCCCATCAGTAGGTAAGAGGTTACTGATGGGTGAAATCAATCTGGAGAAACCCTCTACAGTGGCTACCTTACTGCCCGTTAGCTGTCATGGGGAGGCAGAACTAAAAACACCCATGATCTTATTGATTCCAGGGCAGAAGGGAATTTCCTTCACTCTAGTTTTGCTTTCAGTTTTAAACTTCCGATTATCGCTCTATCCCAACCCATTGCAGTACGCGTCCTCAGCGGGCTTTCTCTTCCCACTATCACTCACTCCACTAGACCCATACATCTCATTACGTCTGAAAATCATGTTGAACACATTTCATTTTTTTAACAGACTGGTCTAACACACCGGTGGTTTTAGGTCATCCTTGGTTGGTTCTCCATAAACCTCATATTAATTGGGGTCTCAACACAATAATTTCGTGGAGTGAGAACTGTCATGAGTCTTGTCTTTCATCTGCTCGTTTTGCTGTGTCTTGTTCTGTGTTTCAGAAGGAGCTTATGGACCTGTCAAACGTGCCCAGTGAGTACCTCAACCTGAAGAGAGTGTTCAGTAAGTCTTGGGCTGCTTCTCTTCCTCCTCATTGTCCCTATGACTGTGCTATAGACTTACTGCCAGGTACGTCTCCGCCTAAAGGCAAGTTATACTCTCTTTCCATTCCTGAGAGGGAGGCAATGGAAAAATATATTTCTGATTCTCTAGCGGCCAAGATCATCCTCCCTTCTTCTTCACCGGCGGAGGCGGGTTTTTTTTCGTGAAAAAGAAGGATGGCTCTCTTCGACCTTGCATAGATTATCGAGGGCTGAATAACATCACGGTGAAGAATACGTATCCTTTGCCGTTGATGTCTTCAGCGTTCGAGCGTCTGCAGGGGGCATCTTGTTTCACGAAATTAGACCACGGCAATGCTTATCATTTGGTTCGCATCAAGCAGGGCCATGAATGGAAAATGGGGGGGCATGGAATGCCCAGGGGGCATTTTGAATATTGTGTTCTTCCCTTTGGGCTTTGCAACGCCCCAGCAGTTTTCCAAGCACTCATTAATAATGTGTTGCGAGATACGATAGTTTATTTATGTTTATTTTTATTTATGTCTACCTGGATGACATTCAGATTTTTTCCCGTTCTCTCCAGGAACATGTGCAACACGTCAGGCGAGTGCTTCAGAGGCTGCTAGAGAATGGGCTTTTTGTCAAGGAGGAGAAATGCGTGTTCATGCACAGTCTGTTCCCTTCCTAGGACACATTGTGTCGGTCGAGGGGGTGCGCATGGATCCAGAGAAGATCCAGGCTGTGGTAAATTGGCCAAATCCAGAGTCTCGTAAGGCCCTGCAGAGATTTCTGGGCTTTGCCAATTTTTACCGGCATTTTATTCACAATTTCAGCCATCTCCCTGCCCCTCTGACATCCTTAACCTCCTCTAAGACTCCTTTCAGGTGGTCGAGTGCTGCACAAGCAGCATTCACAAAATTAAAGGGTCGCTTTGTTTCAGCCCCCATTCTGGTGACTCCTGATCCTTCCCGGCAGTTTGCGGTGGAGGTTGATGCGTCAGAGGTGGGGGTGGGCGCTATCCTGTCCCAGCGTGCAGCTTCGGAAGACAGAATTCATCCTTGCTCGTTTTTTTTCACACCGATTATCTCCCGCAGAACGTAATTACGACATTGGTAATAGGGAGTTGTTGGCTGTCAAACTCGCTTTGGAGGAGTGGCGTCATTGGTTGGAGGGTTTGGGGGTTTCCTTTATCGTTTGGACCGATCATAAGAACCTTGAATACATCAAGTCTGCCAAACGACTTAGCTCCAGGCAGGCTCGGTGGGCATTATTTTTCAGACGGTTCGACTTTACCATCTCTCATCGACCGGGTTCCAAAAACATCAAACCCGCGTTATCCTGCCTTTTTGATTTTTTTCCGAAGGCAAGGTGTCCCTTGAACCCATCGTTCCCCAGAAGATTTGCAATTCTGCGGTGACATGGGAGATCGAGAGCAGGGTTCACACAGCCTTGGAAGGGGTAACGCCCCTGCCCGGATGCCCACCCAGTCGGTTATTTTTGCGGAGGAGATTCGGTCTGGCGTCATTCGATGGGCACACTCTTCCAAAGTGGCTTGTCATCCGGGGGTGAGTCGTACCTTATTTTTGGTTAAACAGCGATTTTGGTGGCCAGCTATGGCACGGGACATACGTGGTTTTGTTTTGGCCTGTTCTGTTTGTGCTGTTTCTAAGACTTCCAATCGTCTCCCCGCTGGGCTCCTTCAGCCTCTGTCAGTGCCTTCGAGACCCTGGTCACACATTTTGCTAGATTTTGTCACAGGTCTCCTGCCATCTGGTGGCAATATGGCTGTTTTGACCGTTGTGGACCGTTTTTTCGAAGGCTACTCATTTTATCCCTCTGCCCAAATTACCTTCAGCCAGAGACAGCGGTTGCTGTCATTAGTCACGTCTTTTGCATTCATGGCCTGCCGACAGACGTGGTTTGTGACAGGGGGCCTCAGTTTGTCTCTAAATTTTGGAGAGAATTCTGTCATTTATTGGGGGCGACTGTAAGTCTTTCTTCTGGTTTTCATCCTCAGAGTATAACGGACAAACAGAGCGGGCCAACCAAGATCTCGAACGTGTGTTACGTTGCTTGGTTTCCCAGAATCTCGCCTCTTGGAGTCAGCAGCTCCCATGGGTGGAGTACGCACACAATTCATTACCAGTGTCTGCCACAGGCCTTTCTCCGTTTCATTGTAGTTTAGGTTACCAGCCACCTGTTTTTCCCAGTCTGGAATCCGAAAGCGCAGTTCCCTCTGCTCACGTCTTTGTCCAGAGGTGTTGACGCAATTGGAACAGGGCCAGACAGACCCTCCTCCAAGTGGGTGCGCGCACCAAGGCGAAAGCTGATTGCCACCGCTCTAAGCCTCCTGTTTACATCGTCGGTCAAAAAGTGTGGCTTTCAACCAAGAATATCCCTTTGCGCTTCGTATGTAATAAACTTGCACCTAAATTTATTGGCCCATTCACTGTCATCAAGATCATTAGTCCGTTGGCAGTCTGCCTCAAACTTCCTCCAATGTACAAGAGAATACATCCCGTGTTTTATGTTTCCAAATTAAAGCCCCTTTTTCATGCGGCCATTAATCTGCCCATGCCGGTCCCCCCAGCCCCCCCATTCATTGTCAGTTCGTTGTTTTTGCTTACGCATTTCTGTCTGTGCTCAGTACTGTGAGGAGTGGCTGTTGGACCCCGTTTTGTCCTTCTGTTTCCTGCCTTCCCTACCCAGTTTTCCTTTTTTGTTATGTTTTGATCACCCTGTCTCGGTTTATTTTGACAGCGTCAAATAAACAATTTTACTTGCTTTTTTGGATCCTTACTGAGTAACTTTGACATCGTAACACTGCCTTAACAGTCATGTCTATACTGAAAAAAAAGTTAAAAACTACTGATTCAATATGATCAAATTGTGTTTTATTTAAATAGTTTTGGCCCTGATCTCATTCCATAATGCTCAGTTAATTTTAAGCTTTTAAAATGAATCTGAAGACTTAAAGAGCCCCTATTACACATTGAAAAGGGTTATATTTCGGTTTTATGGGTCTCTAACAACATACTGATATGTATGCAAGGTCAAAAAACACGTTCATGGTCTTATAATATGCATTTATTTTTACCTAATTATCCCAACGACTCCCATATGAATCGTTCAGCAATTCATTTGTTCCCAAACCCCTGCTTAGCGCGAAGCTAATCTGCGCTGATTAGACCGATGACAGCCTGTTGCCATTGGTCGACAGCGTTCAGCGCGAGACAGTAATATGGCCAGCGTAGTTTTATCAAGCCCGCGGCCGCGGGTCGCCAACATTGGATCGCAGCGGACGCTCGAAACATGCTTCAAAATAAACTTACTAACACCACAGTAAACAGTACCCGCTTCTCAACAGTGTTATTCAGACACCTCAGCACCGAAAGCAGTGCAGTTAATTACTAGCATATGTATGACATACATTCAGTTTTAATCCACACAGCAGCAAAAGCTGAACTATTCTGAACCTTGACCGCTGCACGTGTGCAGGATCAGCTAACAGTGGCCATAGGAACGACAAACGGCAGTGGAACAAGCTCACGGAAGCATTTAAATCTGTAAACAAAGCAGCACGCGTCGCGTTTACAACGTGGCATTAGACGCGATATGAGAATATAAAGAGTTAACCTGATACAGTACACGCGGTTACTAGTAACAAAACATGTAGATCATTTCTATTTGCAATCATTGCTGTGGCACCTCGTCCGTGAACTGCTTTATGTTCTAAGTGCTTACCTGTACTCTGCTTTTCTAAACGATCACATCCCCAGCCGGGAGGTTGTAGAATCCTCTGTCCTCTGACAAGCTATCTCTACTCTCCATTCGTAAGCCTTTTCAGTGCTGCTCAACAGCCCGAAGCCCAGCGTTCAGCAGCCTACCGGTGTACCTATTTTTTTGTCCTTATTTTGCCTGCACCCCTGGCATGAGCTGTGTAGTGATAGATCACCATTGTAAACGTGCAGATTTCTGAACGACTCCTTTCCCTCACAATCCAACAATATCCAGGTTTACACAGCGTCTTCATGAGCGTCTTGCTGCTGTGCAGTAGGCAGGGCCGCAGGTTTGAATTTTGCCGGGTCTGCGCGCGCAACCATTATGTTTCGCGATGACGCCACGCCGAAACGGCTGAAGACTCGTTATCAAGACGATTCATTTAAACCACTATGAGTCGACTCTTTTATAGATGAATCAATAGTTTTAAAAACTGTCCACTTTCAGATTTAAGCTTTAGCTGGATATTTCACTTCACTAAGAGCTGTGATACACACTACATGGAAGGTCATTTTCAAAAACCCATAATAGGGGCTCTTTAAATAGCTACATTTTTATTCCTCAGCTGCAACTTAGTTTCTATGAGAAAAGAAAATGTGTTTAGCAGTGTTGTTTTCAAAGTGGTAGTGTAGATGGTGTAGAAGCAGAAGCATAGCTAATAGTCCTCTAATAGTCATCAGTTAAGACCATGTTTTAAATGAGGTCACTAGGAAAGGCAGACAATTATCAGTCCAAAACGGGTACAATGTGTAAATCAGGAAATTTAATTAGAAAATCAAACTTCATTTGACGTGTCAAGAATTGATTGGACAGTTGAAAACAGGGCATGGTTAAAAAAAAAAAACTATTCATTATGTCAGCTAAAAGTAGTTTAGAGGTGGAGAAACTAACCACAAACTGGTGGAAGGTACTAACCTTGCTCATTTTTCCTTTGACTTATTAATCAGTAAAAATGTAATTGTAAATGTTGAGTAGCTCTTTCTATGCTTCTCAAATTTGATTATGTGTTTTAGTTTAATTATAAAATACTTTTAGTTGTTCCTTAATTTTGATTTTGTTAAATTATGGCCACAATTGAACTCAACCCAGGCTCATTGTGGATACGTACCCAGGTCTACATTTCTGGGGACAGCAAAATATGTAACCAGAGGTACAGTAGGTGAGAGTTTAATATGGCCATTACCACCGCACGATGTACCCCCGCTGCTCTAAAGGAAAAATAACTTGTTTTTCAGGTATGACTGCAGTTTGCCAGGTGGCACAAAGGCTACATTAGCTGTAAATACTCTGCTGCTTGTAAATAAAGATAAACAATGAAACTCAGCATTATAATTTCTTCATTAATCATTAAAAAGACAACTAGGCTACATTATTTAAAGGAATAAAGAATAACAAACAACGTTTGGGGTGAATCGCTTCAAAACAAGTCCGCTATATGCTTCAGCACCAAAACAGGAGTTGCCATGTTATTGTGTTGGTTTGTTAAATAAAATAATAATCTAGCCTAAATAAAATTAAAGTGAAATACTCACAGTTTCAGAGAAGCCTAATAACTGAAAGAAGGATATTTCTGGTCACAGTTTGACACAGACGAGTTGACAAACCAGCGCTGATGTTGATCACCTCTGTGCTGCCTGCAGCCGCGTCTTAAACCCAACAAATAGGCTATATATAGGCTTATATCATATACATTTTTAAATAGCCTATATAGCCTAATATACGAATATTGAGGCTTTTATTTTACAGCTTATAAAACATGTATGCAAATTAATGCAATATCATATACATCTTCTTGCAGTTTTTGTTCTTGCAAATCTGCCAGAGGCCACTGTGTATGCTTTCTGATGATCTTAAATTTCTCTTGCGTGTTATCTTCTAGCGTAAATTCACCAGAGAGTGCAACATACACTTCAGCCGATCAGGCCAGCTTGCTGTCGACTGACTTACTGACCGACGCACCCACCCCTTCCCTAAATCCAACCGATAGTGTTTTCAAAAGCAATCTAGAAAATTTAAAGCTGTTGCATTGTGAGTCTGTTGTTTATTCATTTTTTTTGCATTTGTTTTATCTGTTTCTGGAAACATTCTTTGTTGGACTCAAACCTTGTTGTCGCAGTTAACTCCACTTCCATCCCAAGTCCACCAACTTGTGTGGCAAGCCACTGGGCAAACTGGTAACAATGGAAAAACCGTCCACACGGAGGTAACCGGTCAGCTGTTATCGCTAATAGAAGCAGAAGCCGTCGGTGGCGTCATACTGCCCCGTGGTGTACGATTTACATGCAAAATAGCCAGACATACCTCTGGCTACATAAAATGCACACTCCAGAAATGTAGACAAAGATTTTACAATTTTAGTTTCTGAAGTTTAGTTTAGTTTCTGAAAAATATAAAATATTTATTTTACAGTTCTTAAGGTTCCTATAAATGAGACCAAATTATAATAATAAAATGTAACAACCTTTAAGTATATATATTTTTTGTCCATTTCAATGAACATCCGGTCAGAACAGTTCGTAACCTTGGAGTTATAAGGTTCTATCTGCATTCTGAATGATTTTGAGATATCAAGCTTCAACGTTTTTGCATTCCATAGCAAACAGTATGTGTGTAACATTTGTTTTTTTTAAATAAAAAGTCTTAAAATGTAAACAACTCATAAAAAAACATCCTATAATGTAAATTAGTTGTCATTTAATGAGAATATGTCAATAACTCAATTTTGACAAAAATGTCAGACAGAACCTTATAATTCTAAAGTGATGATTTGTACTTTCTGAAGATTATACCCTCAAAAATCTTTAAATTTATTTTCAAAATCACAAACATTAAGATTGTAATATTTTTACTTTAATTTTAAGGTTTTTGTTGTATAGATAGCATATTGTTTATAAAAAATATTGTTTATCTTCATCTACCTCATCACTCCACATAATTTCCACATCTGAGATATTTCCATCTATATTCTGCATATGAAATTGTTTCAGCAATGAATTAGTACATTGATGTAGTTTTTTTTTGTATATATAAAAAGTTCAATCAGCATTACTGGAGATGTAAATTCAGTAACAAATTTTAAACCTATTGTACATCCTAACGGACAGACATATTAGAAAAAATCCTGATCTAAAGTTTGCACTAAAGATTTAAACTCTTTAAACAATCCCTCTTTTTTACATACGATCTATTAAATATTGTCAAACATGTCAATAAATCTGTCTGGATTAAAGTGATGCCATGCTTCGTTTCATTGTGGATGCTTTTTCAAATTACAACATGCCAAACCTTACGGCCATTTGATCGGAGGACAATCATCCACTCTCATGGACTGCGGGCTTTAAATTAGATAAAATGCTCAGGAATCATAAATGACATGGGCTAACATGATGTTCATTGTAATAAGAAAGATTTCAAATCAAATTCCAAATTCAAACCCCTTAGAGATCATATATCCCATCATATATACATATAATCGAGATCATATAATCACAAGTTCAACATTGCCACACATACAGTAGGAATTTCTTCTCATTTTTTTTTAAAGGGTCAAGACACTGCCAGTACATGTTCTAGAAACTGTACTGTACTAAGTTCCAAAAACCAAATGAGTAAAGTATCAAGGAACTGTAAAAGCTTTGTGTCAAACAGTAAACAATTAAAATGAATGGATCCAAACATTGTTTTTTATGCCTTCAACATAAAGACTATATTGAAAATCTTGTCTAATGTTCAGTTACGCATAATTTGTCGTCACAATGGTCTTGAATAATTGTGAGCTTTAGAGCATGAAACAAAAGAAAAAGAGCATTTTATACAAATATGGTCAAATATTTACATGTATACATGTTGAATGAGTCATTGGAACATACACATGTTCCCATCAAAAGAAACTTGCTGACAACCGATCCAATCAAACTGCTGTTGTTAAGGGTGTGGCTCCCTGAAATTATTTTTAGTGCGGTATCATTGGGTTCCTCCCATTCTTACTTTTATCTCGTATCCAACCTCATTATGCCACTTCCTGTTTATCAAGTAATCAAGAACAGGAATGCCAGTCCTGTAGAAGAACCAAGGGTCACATGACGCAGCCGTGTGAGGACTTGACATGTAGAAAGTGAATAATGCGAGTGTGGCGAGATCTACTGAGTTACCGCTATGCAGCCAGGCACATCAATTCCTTGGGCTATCTGGGTGACCTATTTCCTCCTAAACCCAACGAATATAAAGGTGCAACAGAGAGGAAAGCCATGAGCAACCCATATAGCTATAAATAATATACACTGAAGGTGACAGCATTAAATACACATTCAAAACACATTTTGTTTAAGCCATTGCTATACATGAGAAATAATGGATCATAAAAATGTCCTCCTGGTATCTTTGGCTTAAGTTGTAATGCAATGCTGATTGTGACTGAGGTGCAAAAATGGTTACTACACATAGAGACAATCAGATAAGAGCCAACCCTACTTGCCAAATCTAAAAAAAAACTAATTTACCAGAATGGTGCAAGTATAAGCTTGTCTAAGCATGTGGGTTGTTGGCATGATATTGCAGTTTCACTGTTACACATGACAAAATTGTATATATTTAACATTGTCATAATTTAAAATGCAGTAAATAAGTTAAAACTTTTATTATCTTCCACAAAGATATAAAACTGCTGGATTTTTGCATTTTCTCAAGCACCGTTCAACAAACTACAGCTCTTCTAAATTCAACAGAAAATGACCTCAGGGAAAATTTTACATGTGCCTGTTTTAGCTTGTTTTATCTTTTTTAATCCATATATTTGTAAAACAAAATGGGAACTTGATACATTTTGTCACTGAAATCGATGTCCTCTGATGCGACACCATATACTAATTTCAAAATGGAAATTCCACAGAAAATTTGAATTAGTTGAAGGAACCGAATTAAGATCATGTGACTGAAGGCCCCTGTGAAGCCCATGACCAGCACTTTTTCCGATTCTGTCTCAGAATATTTCAAATATTGAACTTTTTTGGAACCACTATTAAAGGACACCTATTTGACCCCTTTTTAAATATTTAAGATAAGCATTTTTACATGTGTATGTAAAGCTCAAGCTCAAGCTTTAGCTCAAAACACCCATCAGATGATTTGTTATACCTTTTAGAACATTGGTATTTTCAGCTCTGAACACAATGTAGCTGTTTTTGTTGCCTGTGCCTTTAAGGCTGGTTCTCCCCACCCACTGTTCCCATGTGCCTGTTAAAGTGTGACTCAATTTCTGCCTCGGCTGCGTCAGATAAACAGCACAGTGACAGACATGAAGGAAGCAGATCTGATGTAACGTTTGTGAGATTTACTTCAGTAAGAAATTTCCCAATGTTTATTTGATGTATTTGTTGTGGAGTTAATTCAAGTCTTTCTGCAACGAATTACACACAATGTCATTATAAAGTTTGCACATTTAACTTTGCACTGTTTTTGCTTGGCAAATGTGACAGGACACACTTTAATATCCACTGCTGTATGAATATCCGTTATGTTAATGTACAAAATAAATCTGACTTAACTTCGACAATCTGGGATTGAAGCAGGCCCTGATTGGCTAATCAGGAGGACCGGGAGTATTCCCGGTGGGCCGGTCTGTTTTTTGGCCGCGAGGGCTGGTGTCCCTAGCTGCCTGCACTCTCAGAAGTTGCACTTTTTTTATTATTTATTTATTTATTTATTTATTTATTTATTTTTATTATTTATTTATTTATTTATTTATTTATTTATTTATTTATTTATTTA
>CAIGQZ010000379.1:1218618-1233083 GCA_903798205.1 Danio tinwini | reverse complement strand
ATATAATATAATATAATATAATATAATATAATATAATATAATATAATGTTGGGGAATGTGCAAAACTTTCCATTCTGTTTCATTGCTGTGCTCATTCACAAACCACTTCAAAAAAAAGCATTAGACCAGGGAAGATCGCACAATCAAAGTGCAAAAACACATTCAGAATGATTAAAACTATGAGTCGGGCTCAAAGATTTTTTTGGAGCAGACGTCTATGGATTTAATTATGGACTATGACGAGCGCTCGTTCCTTCTTTTCTTCCTTCCCTGGCCTCCCACCATCCAAAGAGCCAGAAAAGCACTCTGGCAAGAGCAGACATAAATAGTCTTTGGAGCGGATGCTGTAGCTCTCCCTCCACAAAGGTGTAATGAGTTGCCAATTACTTTTGCCTTCCTACATCGACAGCAGGCCCAAACCTAGCAGAAGCTCATCAGCGAATCTCTGCTGAAAAAAAGCATGGAGGAGATGGCCACGTCGTCTAAGAGGTGTTTATGAACTCCTGTGTGTTATTGCATTAGGGAACAGAGGTGGCACGAAAAGCAGAAAGTCAGCCCTTTAAAGTCCCTGCCTGAGAGAAGAGACCCAGTGTCTAACATGCTGGCTTGGCTGGCCGTACGTTTCGTGTGTCACTTGGTCCGCATGAAAAAAGTAACGGGAGAACAGGAATAAAAAAAGAATAAAAAGCTCCTCTTTTTTCAGTAGTGAGGTGTTTGGTTTTTGTTTGTTAGTTTCCAGAAACTTCATGGACAGACATGCACATGCAGGCTCCGCCCCGCTCACAGTGGTGTCGCTACTCCATGCCATTGCGCAGCATCTGATTGGCCGCGATGAGCATAACGCTGATGATGAAGGCCATGGCGAAGGCGCATATCAGGCTCTTGCGCACACACGTCTGACGATTCTTCTTTTTGGGATGAACTGCAACACAAAAGCAAAAAGGTTTAACCAGGGGCGTCGCTAGACCCCATTTACTGGGGCATGTGCCCCAGTAAAAATATCCAGTGCCCCAGTAAATGCTTTGAGATAAGCTTTACTTTATATGCAAGTGTATTTATTAAGAGTGGTAATCCCAGAATAAAGACATTATTCTCTATGCGCAACTGAACCAACGCTGCTGAAAGAAGTAGACAAAAAGTAAACTGAAACACATTACGCACTGCTCCTGCATGATGATGACACGTGCTGATCTGCTTCAGGATTGAGTCCTGGATGTAAACAAGCACGCCAAAACAATACATGCTGCTCATGTGTTGTGAAATTGTCGTAGCAGCCTTTTATGCACAGGTGTCGGCACGCAGTGAGTTTTGCGACAAAGTTGACTGAACTAAAGTTTAAATAATGTGATGGTGATCTTATTTAGAATAAGCATGGCTCCTGGTAGATTTAATTTTTATGAAGCTAAAAAGAGGTAAGACTTGATAAGCCTTATTCTCAGCCATGTGTCAAGTCTAAGACAACAGATCATTTTAAAACATCTTTTTTGTATTCAATAGTATTGTCTATAGAATTTCATTTAATATTCATGCAAAATATTTCTTCAGTGGTCATAGCATATCACTCCAGTTTTGTCTTTACGTTGTTTTTCAGGATTAATTTATGTTATTTATTTAGAATAATAAATGTATAATAACAATAATACTTTTATTTATTTAAAAATATATATTATTTTTGTATTATATATACAGTATATATATATTTATTTATTTTATTATAATTTTTTGGAGGGGATCTGTGCCCCAGTACAGCTTTATGTCTAGCAACGCCCCTGGGTTTAACCCTTAATTTGAGCTTAGAGTACACAGTATATAACCCCGAACAACTGTTCCTTTTTTTTTAATGGCTTCATTGATTTGTCAAAATCTGGACTTGATTCGGTTGTTTTGAAGGTATGTAAAAAAAAAAAAACGTTTCTGATATTTGGGGTTTCTGGTATTATTCACATTGAAAATAAATGTGAAAAATCATATAGACCCCAAATACACTATTAGTAAACAGGAAAAAACTGTTGAGCGTAGTTCACCCAAAAAGGAAAATTCTGAAATTGACTTTATTTTCCCTTTCAAACATTTTTGAATTTCTTTTTTCAGTTGAACACAAAAAAAAAAAAAATTCAATCCAGGCTAATTCTGATTATGTACCACTATATTTATTTCTGGAGAGCGCCAAATATGACCCAGAAGCTACGTTTTTTTTGTAGTTTGTTTTTGCGAATCCACCAGAGGCCGCTGTGTAGGCTTTTTAAGATCTCTGATATCTCTCGCGAGTGCCATTTGTACCTGGTGTTCTCGTGTAAATCCACCGGAGGCCGCTGTTGACTGACTGACTGACTGACCAACCGACCGAATACCTCCACTCACCCCCTTCCCTACACCCAACTGATAGTGTTTTCAAAAGCATTGATTGACCAGCGCCCACCCACTTCCCTAAACCCAACCGACAGTTTTCAAAAGCAATTTAGAAAAAGAAAAGCCCTCGCCTGATTTTTACCATGTTTCAGATTATTATTATTTTTTTGGCTTTTTTGTCTTACCTTCTTTAGAAAACCAATCTTCGTTGGAATCAAACCCCGTCATCACAATCAACTCTGCTCTGCATCTCAAATACATGCGGCGAGCTACTGGACAAACTGGTAACAGTGGAAAAGCCGTCCATACGGAGCTGGTAAGCGAGAAAAGAAACGACGTCATACTGCCCCGTAGCATTCGTTGTAAAGACAAAATGCAGCCATGCGTATTTATGGCTACATAATTCACAATCTCCAGAAATGTATATAGGGCTACGTTTTCAGAATGAGATGTTGAAATATTTTGGAGAATTCACAAAACCTTACCATTGACTTTCATAATATTTGTTTATTTCAGTTTTCTTTAAAATATCAGAAGAAAAAAAAAACTCATAAAGGTTTGGAACCAATGAGGGTGAGTAAATAGTGACAAAATATAAAATTTTGGGTGAACTATCCCTTTTAAACTTGTTCACACCAAAGGTGATGACGATAATGATAAAGCAATAGCTCAATAGAGTCCACACCACAACAACAATAAAAAACAAACACCACTCTGTGGACTCATGGGTGTGCTGGTCTAAAAAGGAGGTGTGTTAAGGCGCATTGTTGGAGCGTTGCTATTTTGAGGAACTGAAATAGACTGCGCCACTGACCAACTGAAAGATGGCGTTAGTTATTCGTGTATGTGGGTTCAAGCTTACACATTGCTTAATACACACAGGATGTACTGCAATACACATATTTACATATGAAAAAAAAGGATTAAAATGTTACAAAAAATATAAATTTCTACATAAATATAAAACCACTACCTCTATGCCTTCTTCACCTTGTGGGCTTTTTTCAATTTATTTATGACAATTTGCATATGTATAATATTATTATTATTATTATTATTATTATTATTATTATTATTATTATTTATATTTATTATTTGCATATTTATATTTGTTTTAATAAAAACAAGCCTGATTTGTCCACCTGTCGGGTTTTGAAACTTTTGAGGCATAGGATGTGTGTTTGGATATAACTTTTTTTTATCATACTTCATTATTATCGTTCATTTATTTGTTTGCTGGGAATTATAACTGAATTTAGAAATAATTTTGAAACAAATCTTTGCGCTTAACAAATGAAATTAAATTTGTAGACTAATGAATGTCTTCAGTGATGTGAGTTTCCATTGTTTCCTCATCCTCAAAAGTAAAGGAGTAAAGTAAAGAGTAAAAGTAAAGAGGCCGAATGGAGGAGGCTTGTTCTTTATCCTCACGCTGCAGATGCTCTGTTTAACTGTTTTCTCGCTAGTGAAACATTCAGTTTTTCCACTTACAAAGTCTGCCATGTAAATAGCAAATGCGCCATAGCGTGATGCAACTGACTCTTAAAGGGAATGTGAGATGAGACTCTGATTGGTTTAATGCACGTTATGCTCAAAACACATCCATAACTCATTAGGAGAATAAGCACAACCTCGTTAGACCATGCGCCGGGGCACAGATAGTATTTTTCCTTTCTTAAAATTTTCTGAATTCTGAATCTTTAAAAGGAAAGATCTCTGAGATATATTCTGCAATATTAGATTATTACAACTCTTCACTGGGATCACTTAAAAACGTGTGACAAGAGATTTGGAATATAATTTTAATGATGATCAGCGGGAGACTATATGGCAAAATACTCTCATTCCCCTCTCCAATAACAGAATAGTTGAACAAAATTATACATTTATGCATAGGATGTATCTGACTCCACATCGTTTGAGCAAAATGTACCCCAATGTATCATCCAGGTGTCACAGATGTAAAACCTATTCAGGATCAATCATGCATGTTTTTTGGGAATGCAAAAAGCTTAATTTTTTTCTGGAAAGCAGTACAGGACTTTATGGCCAAAGCTTTGCAAATTCCATTGGACAACACACCAACACTATACCTCTTTGGTACAGAACTGAACAAGACACTTGATCCTACTTCAATAAAGAGACTCTGCATTATCTCCTTTCTAGCAAAGAAATGCATTCTGCTCGACTGGAACCAACAAAGGCCTCCAACATTTGAACTGTTCATACAACTCTTGAATGAAACAATGCTCTTGGAACAATATACATACTACTTAAGAAACAAATATCTTTCAAGGGAATATCTTTCAAAAAATATGGATGCCTCTAATGAACCTCTGACTCTCTGAACACCTCTGATGTATTTTCATAATATGTGTGACTTTACTCAATCACAGCATAACTTTTTTGTGTATTATGATTTGTGTATTATGTTTGTATGTTTATTTGTTTATTTTTATTTATTAATGTATTTATTTTTCTCTGACTTTTGCAGCTATACTTGTCTAATGATATCCTTGTCTTTCTCCTTTTTTGTTTATGTTTGTGTGATCATTAAAACCAATAAACAAATAATAAAAATTTTTTTTTTTAAAAAATGTCCGTTCTTCAGACTTTGCATCTAGATCAAACTTTTGCTTATGAAGAGCCAAAAACCAAACTTGATTGTGGGTGGTGGGTTGAAGGTAAATGTACAGTACCATTACAGCTGCAATAGTAAAAATGAGGTAAAAGTAAATAGAACAAATATTTTAATTGTGAAAATAATTATATATTTTTTCATTTTATAATGAACTTCTTACAATAAAACCATAAACAAACACATTTCTAACACAATGGTGTTCAATGCTGAATACACGAGTCAAGCTGCACCGCCTTGTGCATCTTCATGTGACAGTATTTACATTTTTAAATGTAGAATTCATGCACAACATTCAATTGAGACATTTTATTTCAGTTGGCTTTTTTGTATCTCAACAATTAAACAAACAAAAGCTTATGTTAAATTATAAATGACGATCTCTGTTACAGGCACTCGCCCCAACCTTTCCATCATTCTAAATCTCTTCTCAGATGGGATGGTGGGCCAAATCCAAGGTTACCATTGGCCAACTTTGGCTTGCTGGCCCTACTTTGGGCATCTCTGGCTTAGATCAATAAAATAGAGCCCAATGACCTCCAGAACATTTTTTTCAGCTGATGAATGACAAAAACATTGACAGCCAATCAGGATCCACCTTAAAAGTGGCAGTTTATAACTACTAGAATTAAAAAATTATTGAGTGAATTTAAATGCACAAAATAAGAGGAGAACTATCAAAAATCTGATTATTTCAGAAACAATGATTTAGCATTGCATGTAAATGCATTTATCAGTGTCCTGGCAGTTTAATCATGTGCACATGTCTGATTGTGCATGTGAGGTGCACATCAAAAATGTATTTTCTTCCAATTGCTATCCGTGAGTTCAATCAAGACTAGCATCTCCCACCAGTCCTTACTGCGATCCAGCTTGAGCAGGCACTTTTAGAGGTGGTGGTAATATCTTGTTCACTCCGACACTTTTTTGTCTTAACTGCATCCTGCGTACAGTATAATAAGCAACAACACTGCAATTGTTCAGATGCTAATATTGTTTTCTTAATAGTTGCTGTTCTCTGTGCGAACGGGCCTTTATTCTCTAAGAACTTCAGAAAAACAAGCCACCGATTAGCATATATGCTAATCTGAATGCATTTTCTACTGATGTCTGAATGCGTAGGTGTCAATTTGCATTCCAGCCGACCACCTTTCATCTGTCAATCTGACCCGTCTAAATAAAGCAGCGTTTCTTGAGCAGCTGCGTGGTGGAGATGGAAGTTTACCTGAGCACATGTGGCTCGTCCGGGGTGACACTGGGGTCTGGGCTGAGAATAGAGTTAGTTATTAGGTGCTTCTGGAGCACACCGCGAGACAGATTGTGTGCCAACCCCATCCCATGATATCATTTTCCGCTCCAGTCTTCCTTCCGGCACAGAGCACCAGTCAGCAAGTCCTGCCTCCTGCAGCCAATCTCCGGCCTGGTTATGCCGGGATAATAAGCAGACGTAGCTTTTTTTGACTGAGTGTATGTTGCTAAGGAGAACTTTCATTTTTGCCCCACTCCCACCTTTTCAAATGGCAGAAGATAAAAGTCAAGATAAAATGTCTCACAGCGGGCTCAGCATGTTTTGAACTTCAAAAAGTCTCAGCACTGCAGCCCTCTTGCAAAAAGAAGCACACCTAGTGTGTTGCATCTGCACTGTTGTGTACTTTAAATCCAAAATAAAAAGTATATTGTCTGTACATAATTTACTAGTTTAATGCATTAGGCATTTATCCTTTTTAAATTATTAATTTGTTATTAATTAAAAATTGAAATTTTTATTCTTAATACTATTTTAACTATAAAATATTTCCATTAAACTATAATTAACATGCAGCTTTGCACATTAAGTGTGTCATTTGTGCTTCACTATTGCTAAATTTACACTGTCATGTTGGCACAGAAGTCCTTCTGAAGTGTAGGCCTTGTTTATAGCTTATACTAAAAACAGAAGTAAACAGGTTTTGATCTTGACTTCTTTCAACCCCTTTTAGAGGTAGTTAAAAACACTTTTTTTACTGCACATTTTTGTGCCATTTTCAAACTTCTCCAAAAAATGTAATTAAATCAACACCAAATTTGGTCAGTGTAATCTAAAGGCTTGTGTGATGTTAAATTCTTTAAAGAGATCTTCAATGTCCAATCTGTCCCAAATTTGGCCTGCATGTGTCCCAAATCTAGCCTCAGCATATACAAGTACACCCCCCACAATTATAGCTTTTAAATTCATATTTTTAATAGGAAGCTATACAATATTATATTTGTGCACATACAGTACATTAGATTAGTCAGTGTACTGACGCCAAATCTGGAGCTTATCTAACAAAGTGAAGTTTATTTCTAAACTAATTTCGAGAGGATCACGTGCTTATGATTGCTTGCAGCCGCCTCCGCATTATTCAATTTATGTTTCACCAATCAGACGATTCCTAAGCCACTATAAATATGTTCCATATCACAGCCATCTTTGTTTTGAAGAATCGCCCCTTCCACCCCTATTCCTCCTCCTTTCCTAGATGGGTGGCACGGTGGCCCAGTGGTTAGCACTGTTGCCTCACAGCAAGAATGTCACTGGTTCTAGTCCTTACCAAGCCAGCTGACGTTTCTGTATGGAGTTTTCACGTTCTCCCCATGCTAACGTAGGTTTCCCCCAGGTTCCCCGGTTTCCTCCCACCATCCAAAAAAATGCAACTTAAGTTAATTGACTAATTCAAATCGGCACCATAGACATGCTCCTAGTAAGTAGTTATCTCTTATCTCTCTATATCTGTTCATTAGCTACTACAGCAGGGGAGTTCTCGAGATCTACCTGAGCTCAAACTCCCCTCTTGCCTTGCAAACACCAGGGAGCCCCGGGCTCGAATATCTTATGAGCTCAGGGCTCTCTCCCGGGACAGCATGCCAAACAAGCTTTATAATCAATCATCAACTAAGTGTGAACTCTTATAATAACTTAGGATAACGGTCCAAAAACGAGTACACCCAAATTTATGTTATATAAAAATATTAAATACAAATTAAAAAAAGAGGAAAAATCTAGAGAAGCAAAAAAATAAAAAAGTTTAGTTGAAATTTTGTAGCTTGTAATTTTTCTTTTGCAATATTTAGCTTGAATTTAATTGTAATATCTTTAAATTTGTAAATATGTTTGGTGCCTAAAAATTATTTGAATAAATATATCTGTTTAATAAATCTGTTTTGTTTAAATGCACCAAAATACATTGCCTTTATTCACTGAGAAATGGATAAAAATATGTACTGTATGTCTACATGCTAATATTACATGCATAGCAAAATCTGTAGGTAACAAACTGCTGGCTACAGAACTTGTGGCAAATAGGATATATTCCTGCTATTTTTATCTGCAGAAATGCATACTGTGTTCACTGCTTTCCTAGTGGGTTGCAATGGCTCCATGTGCAAGCTAGGGCCCTTTTAGTGCTGCTTGCAGCTTTAATTGGGTTTCCATGCGGCATTACAATTATCCACCTAGTTTTGATCATCCACAGAACAGCTGCACAGAGATTAAGATGTGTGTTAGATTGCTAAATGCTAAATCTGTTAGCAGTCTGGTTAATCTTAGCTGACTGTTTCCAGTACACATTGTATATTGTAGCTGTTGTGCTACAGAAACTGTAGCGTCTACTTGCATCTCTGGACACATTAACATAGCCTCAGCGTGTGGTCTGTTGACAACACTAAAGCTCGGCCCAGGTGCTATCATAAATGATTCATGAAGACACGGAGGGCTCAACAGAAGGTGTGGATGAGTGTTTCTTTAGCGCTGTGGACATCTGTTACTGCTGTTAGAACATAGACTAACACTGTTGGCATATAGGATCTGCTTGACCCCTGCAATGGTAACACTGTGCTAATGTGAATTACACCAACATACTGAACATTTAAACACTGAAATAACTCACTATGTCTACTTAGTAACTTCAGGGCATACATTAGAAAACTGTAAGTAATTTGCCCAACTTGATCTTTCAACTACAACACAACAATGCATGATGAAAAACAACAGCTGCAATTACCTGGACCACAAAAATCTGAGTAGTTTACATTCAGACTCACAAAAAAAATTATTTAAAGGTGACTCCTAGGATTCGTGGTTGTAAACAATTTATTTGGGCTGAATGTAAACAAACAAATTAAGCTGAACATCCAATCCATGTAAATTGTTTGCAACAATTTTCAGTGGTGTAAGCAGTGGTTTAAACCATTTATAATCCATTCAACAAGTCATGTAAACAATGTTACACAAGAACAATGATCTTAGGCTCTATTTTAATGATCTAAGTGCAAAGTCTAAAGCGAATGGTGCAAAAGCATCAAGTGCTATTCACTTTTGCAATTTTAAGGACAGAAAAAACTGTCTGTGAGGTGCATTGCTTAAAAGGGTTGCCCTCATTCTCTTAATGAGTTATGACTGTGTTTTGGGCATAACATGCATTAAACCAATCATGAGTGTCATGTTCCAGTTTCTCAGTAAATCTTCTGAGCAATCAAATGTTCTATACTACCTGACATGTCCCGCCCCCTTCAAGTTTCAAAGAAAAAATGCACTTCTAAGCACTTCATTAGACTATTTATTATGTTTTATTGTTCCACTTTAGGAATGATATTTACAAAATATATATATACCATCTGATAAGTGTCTCTCACCTTGTCCCATAGCAGCATTGATACATATAGTATATAATAGTGTCCATAGTTTATAACAGGGGTGCCCAAACTCAGTCCTGGAGGAGGGCCGGTGTCCTGCAGAGTTTAGTTCCAACCCCAATTAGACACACAAGGACGTGCTAATCAAGCTCTTTTTTATTTGTCCAGTCAGGTGTGCCAAAGGGAGTTGGATCTATGCAATCCAGGACAGCGGCCCTCCAGGGCAGTGTCTGGGCACCCCTGGTTTATAACATTATAATAATAAATTGCCAATAAAGTGCCCATCTCATACTAAACACAATAGTTACTTTTGTTTTTACAATGATGTAGTTCAATTACTATAGTTACTGACTAGTAACTATAACTATTTTTTAAATGGCCCAACACTGTTTATACATGTATATATATTATTAACAGTTGTATTATAACATATAATATTCCAGAATGTAAAAACACCTTTTATACAATGATTATATATGATTTAAACACTGATGATCAGATACTATATGCAACATGGTTTTAAGGTTAAGTACAGATGTTTTGTTTATGTGAAAACAGTCTATACATTTTGAATGTATTATGAGACTTTAACAAACTACTCCTTTAGATAATTTATTCAAAAAGTCAAAACAAACCTGTTAAATCACTCAAAGCATCAAACAGGCTTCATTTAAAAACAAATTTTCTCAAGTTTCACAAGATAATTATGAGTTTGTCTCTTAATGCGAAGCGGCATATGCTAGAGCGAGCTCTGCTGACCCTATAGATGCGGTGATGACACCCACTCGTGCCGTATCTGCAGATGAGCTGCCCACACAAAAACCCAAACCTGCATCTCGAATTTACCAAATCAGCCTCTAAAAATTGCACCTCATGTCAATAGGCTGTGAATATCACAGTTTGTAAAAGAGCATCAAACGAATAGTTCAGCCGAAAATCATTTGCTCTTAATTTACTCACCCTCGGGTCATCTAAAATGAATATCTATTGCTCCTGATGACACTCTGAGGTCTTTTGAAGTGAAATGATCGGTCTTCATTAGAACTCAGTGTATCTAAGGAGCCCAGGGCACCTACACATCCTTACAAACACTGTTGTTAAATTTAGCTGCCTATGTTTGGCAGATTATAATGGTTCAGATGCTATAATACCTTATTTGATAATCCATGTGTTTGACATCATCTTTATATCATCATATACAGTACAGAGGAGATCAAAATATTTCCAAATTTTCAAGGTAATTCACTTTCCACATTCACAATTTCTCACAGAGTTTTAGGATGGTGAGCTGTTCTAAAGTGACTGAAACCCTCCAACGGCTGGTTGTTCAAATAAAGGCTAAAGGGAGACCCTTTCTGTCATAGCAAGAGAAGTCACTTATTCCAAATCTGTGATTTTTAGAATATTGCTTAAGGTCAATTAACTCATTCAAGCCACCTAAAAAAGTTGGCCATCCACAAAAGACAAATACACAAGTGCACAATTACAATGCTAAAAATCTAAATGGTCAAAAAGTTCAACACTCCTGCTGAAATTGATCATTAGTTCAGCATCAAAATAGGTAAAGATCTGTTCATCAAACAGTGTCTAAATATTTAAGAGAATTTGGACTGAAAGCCATGCCTCTTATAATGCTACATGACAGAGTAATTGTAAAAGTTAATCAAAAGCTCCTTCAACATTTATTCTATGCGTTCATTACTCAGTCAGCCAACAAAATATCAATGCAGGATGATTGAGAATATACCCTTATGAACAAAGGTTGGAGCCAGCTCCAAGACCTGATCTCAATGTAGGCTGTACAAACATCCTGGAAGTTTCTTTTATTTAATGTCTTGTACATGACACATTGTACATGACAGTCCAACCTATTGTGTTTTATAAATGTCTACACCTACCACAACCCTAAAACCAACCTCACAGTAAAAATTGTACTTCATTAATGTTTACACAATACCTGCCAATATTTGTCTCCAAAATTCCGGGAGAAGGGAGGGGGGTCTTGGAAGTTCTGAGTAACAAAGTTGAGAACTAGATTGTTGGGGGGTTAATAACTAAGTACTAAGTATTTAGTAATAATTAAGTAACTAAGTAATAACTGTATCATGGACCAGGTTGCAGGCGGAAACGGCGATCGGATACTATACCAAACTTGGCTACCTGGGTATTTTGAAGACTGAGGGTTTGGGGTACTGGAATGACAGGAGTTTTCCGAAAGAAATAACAAAATGGCAGAGTGGTCGGGAGATGGGTGTGAAATACGGAAGACTTGCGGGAAAAACAGGAGTGTTTGTAGGTATGGTCTACACCTATCACAACACAGTAAAAGCTGCACTTTATTAATGTCTACCACACCAAGCCTAAACCCAGCCCACTTGTGGCGCAAGTCCCTCAAACTTGGAGGTCTCTGGGCTGCAGTGATAACTATTTGGGACACTTAGCCCTTTCAGGGCTTGAAATTGCAACCGTTTTGGTCGCATATGCGCCTGAAATTTTATCTATGCAACCTCAAAATATATTTGAGAGCATTTGTGCGAGTGCATAAAATTATTGCCATGTGACCGGTTTTCACTGCAAAATATTCACTGCATGCACAGATTTAGGAGACGCAGAATGCATCTTTGCACCTAAAAATGTGAAACAAAGTGCTCATCATGGCAACGTCTACAGTAAACAAATCCTGCAATGCTTGCCCCACCTTCAAGCTCTTTGATTGACGCACTACTCTAGAACTAAATGCGAATGGATTGGTTAATATCAGCTGTCAGTCAGTCAATGCTTTCTGCCTTCAGTTGACTGGGTCATGGGGAGCAACAGCCACGAAAATGTAAAGGGCTGAAGATGAGAGAATGAACACAACAGATTTTGTTTTAGCCTAAAACCTAAAGTTACAGATAATAGTACATTTAATTAGTCATACACTTTTTGATAAGTGGATAAGACTCCTAAAGCCATTCACTGTAAAGTCTGTGGGACGGAGTTTGCCAGTGCTGTAACAGTATTTGCCACTGAACACATTTTAAGCGCGAGAGGTTCTATTTAATCCTACATTTATTCGTCAGGATGCTGTTAGCCGTGCAAGTGGCAGCTATTTGTAAAAACACCACGTACACATATTGCAGCTTATGAAAGACCATTATTGCTGATAAGATGACGTGTGCAAATAATAAGCTATATGTCAATATCGACTGTGCAATATCAGACACCACCCGTGAGAACATCACCGTTATTATTGTTAACTTAGTTCATCTTATTTATGTCAAGCATTGTGTGCAGGGCTGGTGGGCACATGCCAATTTTTTTTGTTTGTTAGTTTTGATTAGTGTTTAAATGCAATAAATGTGTTAATATAAAACTTGTAGTAATGGTGCACATAATTCTTGGTGTGTGACTAAATTTTGGCTGGTGCAAATACATTTTAAATGTTAGGAGCATCAGTGCTACCAAGCAAGAAAGTTAATTTCGAGCCCTGCCCTTGTTACACAGAAAAGGCTAAAGCAGCTCCTTCAAGCTGAAAACAAACATTAGAATAATAAAATGGCAGTCCAGAGCCCTGAACTAAACTTAATTGAACATCTCTGGGAAATCCATTGGGGGTTTAAGATATAACAAAGAAACTCTACAGCCAGAGAACTGTGGAAAAGACTGAAGAAGAGCAAGAAAGACTAAAGTGCCTAGTGATGTGTGTGAGAGAGATTTCAGTTGTTATCTTTCTAATCATTAATTCATTCAATCATTAATTAAATTAGTCTTGCTTTTTCAAGTTTCAAATTTAAATTTTAATAATATTGTGCTTTAGAATATATGTAACTCACGAAACTTCTCTTTTACTCCTGTCAGAACAACTTTAAATAGGACTGTGCTCTGACTTCAAAACTCTATTATGTAATTTGATTTTCACTGTAGTTTGTACTGACTTTCCAGTAACTTTCCAGTAACGCAGTATGACTGGGCAGTCAAGGAGATCTAGACCCTTCAAGATAGGTTAATTACTATTCAAGAGCTCAAACCTCCATATTATTATATAATTATTATATTATTATATATTATATATTATTTTATTATTATGACATCATAACCCAGTGTACTCTAAAATTAACTCTAGCTTTACTGACACCCACACGCATGCACGCACGCGCACACACACACACAGGTCTTTGGGCTGCAGTGATAACTACTTGTCACAATTAGCCCCATGTTACACAGAAAAAGCAAAAGCAGCTCCTTCAAGCTGAAAACAAACAATAGAATAATAAAATGGCAGCCCAGAGTCCTGATCTAAACCTGATTGAAATCTCTGGAAAATCTATTGTGGATTTTAAGGCATATCAAGTGGAAAAGCAAAAGAGACTAGTGATGTCTGTGTGACAGAAGCTTCCATTGTAATCTTTCTACAATCGTTGCTGTTTGCTAAATTTAATCAGATTTACTTTTAAAATTTCTCATTACACTTTTTATATTGTGCTTCACAGTATATGTACCTTACAATATCTGCTTAAAAACGTCTCTTTTACTCCTGTAAGAACAACTTCAAATAGGACTGTGCTCTGACTTCAAAACCGTTTTATGTCATTTGATTTTTACTGTAGTTTGTAGTTCGTACTGACTTTCGAGTAATGCAGTATGACTGGGTAGTTAAGGAGATATAAACCTTTCAAGGTGGGTTAATTATTATTCATGAACTCAAACCTCCATATATGATGACATCATATCCCAGTGTACTCTAAAATAACTTCAGCACCACTGACACACACACCCACACCCACACCCACACACATACACACACACACACACACACACACACACACACACACACACACACACA
>CAIGQZ010000379.1:1200189-1211205 GCA_903798205.1 Danio tinwini | reverse complement strand
ATGGTTGGTATTGGATGGATGGATGGTTTTGAATGGATGGATGGATGTATGGTTAGTTTTAATTGGTTCTGGATGGATGGATGCATGGATGGATGGTGTTTTGGATGGATGGATGCATGGATAGATAGTTGGGTTTGGATGGATGGATGGATGGTTTTAGATGGATATATGCTTTGGATGGATGGATAATTTTGGATGGATGGATGAATGGATGTGTCCTGTCATGAGACAGGGTGTTGGCCTGGTTCGGGTCATCTCTGTACACCCGTGTCAGTTGTATCAACAGCCTCTGTTCATCCCGTACATCAAGCCGCTTAACGGCAATTAGTAACACATTAATGGAATCTCCCCTGCTGCCCCAGTAAACTGACAGCTGTGCTCATTGATCCTGTGCTCCACCACAAATAATACACCACAAACTCTAGCCTCTCTCTAAAGATGGACGAAGATGAAAGACGATCAAATTATTTTCAAATGGGATTTGTTTGATGATTTAATATGGAGATACTGACACTAAGAGCATTAAAGTAAAGAGTCAGGCTCTGGAACTAATGCCACAGTCTGAGTACTGAGTCCATCATTTTACTGTATGACCACAATCAACTTATTTTTAGATGCCTACTTATGGCTTCAATATAGACCACATTCTTTTGTTTCCAGGACCTTGGTAAAAAAAGAATTAAGGCAGTTCTGGAGGCAAAATACAGTTTAATTTGGTACTTTTTGCAGAGTGTAGAATAATAGCTAGTCTCTATGAGTAAATAATTCTACAATGTTGCATTTCATAGCCAGAACGATCTACAGTACATTTGCACTAACTGCCCAGCACTCTGACCTTGTCCGATCACTCAGCCATTTAATTTCCACACATCCTCAGGTCCCGTTTCAGGGAATGCCAGTAAAATATTATGAGTGTTTTTGATCATGTAATGAAAAAGCGGGATGGTTTATGTCCAGCCTGAAGCCTGGTTTCTGTCTGCCCCACAGAAACTGTCAACGTTTTATCTCCGGTACTGCTCACAACTGTCCATAAGTCACGTGACAGCTGCTTTTTTTCCAAGACACAGAGATGGGAATAAAAATATATGCTTCATCATTCTTAGTTTGGACAAGTATGTACTTACTGCATCAGTACTCTCCAGGTTTTGTTTTGTTTTGCTGTTATATTTAAAAAGTGAGACCCAAAAATGCTCCGAAAACAGCAATCTAATATTATTTGTATGGAAAAACAACCAAAAAAAAAATCACACATTTTCTAATATTCTGTACAAATATATACAAAGCAGAAAAATATTAATATGACATGTAAGTGCCCAGCACACAATTTTGTGTTTAATAGATGTCTAATAGACATCTAAACATAGACAGCTTGGCTAAAACAAGGCTAAATTTGGGCTGTGAGTGAAAATCTAATAGACATCTAAGAATAGGCCAAAACTAGACTAGTCGTCAAATAAACAGATTAGACTTTATGTCATTCATTTCTGTTTATATGATGACTAGGCTAGTTTTGGCCTATTCTTAGACGTCTATTAGATTTTCACTGACAGCCCAAATGTAGCCTTGATTTAGCCAAGACAACTATGTTTGGACATCTATTAGACATCTTTTAACAAAACAATGCTTGCTGGGTGAGAACCAGCACTTTAAATAAGTGTTTAATTATTTTTAGATCTTTTAAAGAGATTTAGCATTTAGAAACTCAAGTGAGGAAATATACTGCAAACTTCGATGATTTCTAGACCCAAAGAAATCTAAAAATGTTTTAATCTCCTTCCACAGAAGTGCAAATAAAATGTGTAAAGAATTATATTGTAGTGACTCGACATGTTATGAAATTATGCTGTTTTGATCAATTTACTTAACATGTCATACAAAATAACAAATGAAGCACTCAGTGAAAAATGCGTTTTGATGTTACTGCCAGGAAATAAACTGTTAATTTATACTGATTTGCTATCAGGGTATTGGTTTGCTTGTAAGCCGAGACAACAGGATATTTCAATGAGCTCAGTTGAATGAGTTATCAGTGTAATCGTGTGCATGTAAATAGGCTCATTTACCTCATGTTGTTCCAAGTTTGTGTGAATTTCTCATCTCTGCTGACCGCAAATGAAGATATTTTAAAGAATGAGGGCACCAATCAGTTGCTGGTGTCTATTGACTCTATTGAGATCAGTTGGGACCAGAAACTGCAAGCTTACATACAGTACATTACAACTATAAAAGTCACATCAAAATAACTTATATATTCATACACGTTTGATATCTCCTGAGGGTAAATAAATGATAACAGAATTTTGATGCTAAGAAGAACTATCCCTTAAAACTCATCCTTTTATTAAGCCAGTATTTGGAGTATATGAGAAAGAACTGATGACTCTGCAAGATAGTTATCCATGAGGCGCTGTACATGCATAATGTACCCAGGTATATTTATAGCAGAGGGACATTTTAATCTAATAGAACAAGCCTTGAAAGTAGCCATAGATACAAAAGACTTACGATCTGCCATGCACTTCAATTCAGCCTTATTACTAGCATTGGCTGAAAAAGATCTTTGTTGTTGAAACAACAGCTTGCCAAACAGTATTGATCTCTTACTGTTAGAAGGGTAATGGCTTTGGTTATTAAGTTTTTGATGATGCACATACTATTGACATATAAAAGCTAACAGCCTTCGTGAGTTCAAAAGGACATGGCATGTGTGAATTAACATAAGGCATTGTCAATATTGTCACAAGCAAAAAATGAGTGAATCCATTCGATATACACTGTCCACTCTAAAGCAACCATTAGCCAAGACCAACTCCAGAATCCCTGCTTTGGTAGCTATGTTTCCATTTAAAGATTAAATTAAACTTTAAGTGAATTAAAAACCATCCAATGAGTCTAAAGGTGCTTTCACACATGTAGATCGATTGTTTTGTTTCGAAACAGGGATTCAAATTTTTACAATGCTTCTTTTTGTTCTTGGTGTGGTTCGCCTTCAGACAGCAAAGTTTCTAAACGGACCAAAGTAGTTAAAACAAGTCATGTGCGAGTAAACTCTCACATTTTTTAGCTTGTTTTATTTTCCAGGATTGTGCTTAGCTGTTATACATCCTTGTTTTAATTTATGATGATGAGAAATAAGACATTATAAGCAAAAAGGTGTACTTTTGAATGATGACACCCACAGACATCAGCAAATATAAATTTGAGATAAGACACTTATACATAGCCTCATTTCAATTGTCAAGGGTTGTAAAATAAATACAGATTCTAAATCAAGTCATGTTGTCACGGTCACACCAGGAACACAATGAAAGGTAAAACTTCAAGGACATTTATTCAAACATAGCAACAACAACAGTAGGAGAAGCAGGTAAATGGCATTGAGGAGGGTGAGCGATCTCACAGACAGCTCAGTAAATAAGCTCAGTGCTGTGTTAAACCCCAATATAAGAATAGTCACTTCCCTTAAATAGATGCAACAGCATTCGCATGCAAAGGAGAAGAGGGACATCCACAGAGGAGCACAGGAGAGTCCAAAGGAGAAGACGAGAGGGACCATGCGTCTTTGATTCCAGCCGCTGACTGAGTGAGGTGGGTATTTATAGTGGCTGGTGATTACGGGTGCAGCTGCAGGTAATTAGTAATCAGGTGAAGGTTCATGTGTGTGTGTGTGTGTGTGTGTGTGTGTGTGTGAGTGTGTGTGTGTGTGTGTGTGCGTGCGTGCGTGTATGCGTGCGTGCGTGTGTGGGGTGGATGGTGAGGGATTGTGGTGGACTGGAGTGCAGGAACGAGCAGGGGGTGTGACAACATTGACATCCAAGTGGAAGCTGCTCACTGGTGGTGCTGTTGAGAGACCCCCCATCATGATTGTGAAGTGCTTTGGGTGTATGGCCATACACAATAAATGCGCTATATAAATACACATTACATTATATATTTTTTTATAGTTCAGGTAGACTGCATGCTTTCACTTTCGTATTCTACCTAAAACCTATTGCTTAACCATAAAACACTGTGATATAGCCTGGTTTGTTAGTTTGTTGGATCGTGTTGCTTTCTCACTACAACCGATCCACTTCAGAGTTTGTTTTAACTGAGCCCAATTGTTTTGGTGCAGATCCGAGCGCGATTGCAGTGTTGACATACTGTATGCCCAAACAAACTGAGATAATGGGTCAAATGTGTTAAATTTGCCTATTACATTAACCATAATACACTGTGATAAAGCCTGGTTCGTTAGTTTGTTGGATCGTATTGATTTCTTTCTACAACCGATCCGCTCCAGAGTTTGTTTCAACCGAGCCCAATTGTTTTAGTGTAGATCTGAGTGCGATTGCCGTGTTCACATACTGTATGCGCAAACAAAATGAGATAATGGGGCAAATTCACCAGGTTTGCATATAACATAACTATAATGCACTGTGATATAGCCTGGTTCGTTAGTTTGTCAGATCGTATTGTTTCTCACTACAACCGATCCGCTTCAGAGTTTGTTTCAACCAAGTCCAATTGTTTTGGTGCAGGTCCGAGTGTGATTGCCGTGTTCACATATGCCCAAACAAACCGAGATAGTGGGGTAAATGTGCCAGGTTTGAAACAAACATCTAGATGTGAAAGCATCCAAAGAGAACCAAATCCTCTGGATTTTGGAGCCAAATATCAAAAAGAAACACAGCTATTGCAGGAAAAGACACTGTGAGACTTTTTCCTATAAAACAAATTACTTGCACCTCAGAAGAAACCGACAAAATGCAATGAACGCACGACAGCTTTTGGAGGCGTGAGATGGTCTTTTGGATCACAGATACTCAAGACAGTACTGGAGGTGATAATACTGAACCACTTTGATGACAGACTTTGGCAGAGGGATTTCAGATGCTTTACAATGTGGTCAGTCTTTTTAAATGTGCATGCTAGAATTTATTCAGTAAATGTGTTTCCATTCTAGTTTATGTCCATTTTTTCTTATCAGATAAAAAGTCTGTCCAACTCAGTACATCTTTCCATTTTCATTTTTTATGCGATATTCCAAAATGCACATAAAAATAGGTAGATGGAAACATAGCTAGTCCGAATTATCTTGGGACAAATGGTTTGTGTCAGTGGAGACAAAATGTCTCCAGATATATTAATCAAGATTTTTGGGATGCCCTTTAGTGCCTTTTTGGCCAGGGGCCCTTTATGCTGTCAGATATTCAACACAAGTCTTCTGCCACTGCCCATGAGTCTGTGCAGACCATAATGCCAATGATGGTGACCTTTGTGTGGAATTATTGTCTGAAATAGTGAGCAATGCTGAAGGTTTCTACAGTAGCATTTAGAGCAGCGCCTCCCACAAAGAATGGAGTAATTGAATCATCATCTTCTCATACAGTTTCATTATGGCTGCTGTCAGTGATAATATAATGAAGAAGAGGAAAAGCTTTATGTCACAAAGCAATGCAAGCCACTTATAAAGCATATCAAGGCTTTGAACTGCCGTTTCATTGTGCTGTTTAGCTATTCACATGATTATTAGCTGTAGAAGGGCTTTCAGTATGGCATTATGTTTTAGACCTATGAAACAACTACATTAAGCAATACATTTTTTGTCTGGGAAGTTTTAAAATCAACCAAATCAACTAAGAAACGTGCATACCAGAATTTTATATTCCTTGCTTTTTCCTTTGAAAAAACTATATTTTAGTTTGGTACTATTTTCTGCACCATTGATTTGAAATTATATTTATTATGAAAATACCAATATTATACAGCTGAATTGAACAAAAAAAGTTATTTTGTTTCATTTCAGAGCAAGAAATTGCCAAGTAAAGTTTTTCCTGATAAAATGCAATGAACGCACTGATAGTTTGCAATGATAGTTTTTCCTGTTTTTCCTCGTGGAGTGTTTGAATTCTGGTAAAGGTTTCTGATCCTATTAGTCTTATAGTAATTCTTATAATATTAAAAACTTTTGATTTCAGATTTACAGAAAGGTTACCATACCATGTAGATAGACCATACCTGATGACATTTTCAAATACAGCCTGATAAAATAAGTACATGATTTTCTTGTCAACACCATAGAACCATAACTTTTGTAAAAAATAAAGTCTTTGGTGAAGCTTTTCACAAATCCAATTTACGTGAGTGTTCCATGTTAGAGGCAACGTTTTTCCAATCTTCTATTGTCCACTTTTGGTGAGCCTGTGCGAATTCTTAGCTAAGAGGTGTGGTCTTCTGCTGCTGTAGCCCATACGCCTCAAGGTTGGACGTGTTCAGAGATGCTACCCTGCATACCTCGGTTGTAATGAGTGGGTATTTGAGTTACTGTTGCCTTTTTATCAGCTTGAACGCATCTGACCATTCTCCTCTAACCTCTGGCATCAACAAGGCATTTGCGCTCACAGAACTGCCGCTCACTGGATATTTTCTCTTTTTCAGACCATTCTCTGTAAACCCTAGAGATGGTTGTGCGTGAAAATCCCAGTAGATCAGCAGTTTCTGGAATACTCCGACCAGCCTGTCTTGCACCAACAATCATGCCACATTCAAAGTCACTTAAATTACCTTTCTTTCCCATTCTGATGCTCAGCAGATCATCTTGACCATGTCTACATGTCTAAATGCATTGAGTTGCTGCCATGTGATTGGCTGATTAGAAATTTGCGTTAACAAGGAGTTGAACAGGTGTACCTAATAAAGTGACCAGTGAGTGTATATAACTTTTGAACTTTGACATTAGCTACCTCTCTTCTGACCTGTCTTCCCCTGAAATGTGTGATGTTTGTGTATGGTCGGGGAGGTCCAATTTCACTACATGTAACAGTGTTTGTGGCAAATAAAGGCTTTTTCATCATCATCATCATTATCATTAATAATACTAAAAAAATTAAATAAATATTTTCATCATCATCATTAATAATACTAAAAAATAGCTGTTGGTAAAATAGTCTACCGAAATATATTGACCAATGAATAACCAATGAATAATAGATACAAGCTTCAAAATACATATGAAATTTGCTGCATTACTGAAAAAATGCACCAATAAATGATACAATTATACAAAAATACTCAGTTGTGTTTATATTTTTTAAAAGGTTTTTGAATGGCTTTAGTAAGATAGCTTTTAGTAAGTAAGAAAACAAACAGAGATGTTTTGTTTGTGGGTCAGACACAAAGAAATACTGTACACAGACCAAAACAGCATGTAACTGTCAATTCTCTTGTTTTCCAACTGACTCTTTTGCTGGATAATAACACACAGACCCAGGTCTCAGTGCATCTCTCCAGCAGCAGAGAAGCATTTGTCAGAGTGCCTGCTTCATCCCATTTCCATATCTGAAATTAAAATGGGCTCCTTTGACACACTGCTTTAATATGCACACACTGCTGCACACTGCCCACCACAATACAGAGCAAATACATCACACCAACACAACACACAATTTATAACACAGTCGCCGGCTGTCCTCCTCTCGTGTACCAAACAGCATCGACAGCGTTTTACAAAGATACGATAAACAAAGGGAAGGATCTTTAAGGGCCTTATAGGTTATTTCTTCTGTGCTCTTTGTGGTTTTGTCATAACATTAATTCATCAGTTGCACAATATTAAAGGAATATTTCATGCACTACTGTCTAAACTCTCATCTTGCACTCGCCCTCATGTTATTCCAAAACTGAAAACAGTGCCAAAAAGGCAATTTTAATTGATAAAATATGTAGTAAAACATTAATATTGTTAAACAGTATTATAGCTCAAAATAACGTTTCAGTATATTTTAATAATTTAATCCTGTGATTTAGTGAAGTACTTAAGTGACTTGTGGACTTTCAACATGGAAACATGGTCAGAAATTAAATTTTTTTTTATTATTATTATTTTTTTTTACAAATTTATATCAGGTTATTTATTAAAACTTAATATGCATCAATATGATGTTAATATTTTCCTTTTTCCTTTTTGTTTAAAGGTTAATGTCCTACATTAGATATTCATCTGTATTATTTGCAATGATTTACTGGATTTACAATTTTTTAGGGTAACTGATTGCACACTATTTATATGGGCTGAATTTAAACAAACAAATTAAATTTAGTAATGTTCAACTCAATTTGTTTGTTTAAATTCAGCCCATATAAATTGTTTGCAATCTTAATTCTTTTTTTTTTTTTCCAAAGAATAATTTTTTCAGTGTAGGAAATAAATTTTAAATCATGAAAAAAAATTACATTTTCTATAAATTTGTTTTTTTCTTGTGAATATTCTTAAACAAAACTGTAGTTTTTACAATTTTATATATGTCTGTTATTATTTAGTATATAATATTCATAATGTCCGTAAAATATGTCTCCCGTTTAATGTTTGGTACCTGGTTTGGAATGATTTAAAGTAGAATAAAAAAGCACTTATAATTTTTCAACAAATGTCATAAATTCTGGAAAAAAGTGATCTCAAAAGTGCTTTAACATTAATGATATAATAGCCCTATTTCAATTAATATTGTGATCGAGACCAGCCCAGCCGCAACTATGGTCACCATTCATTGTAACAGATTGTGAACAGTTTAGTTTCCTATCAGTCATTATTTATCTGACACACTCAATATAGCAGATACTGCCTGTTTGCTGGCTTTGCTAAAACATTTTTCAGAGATACTGTATGTGAAACCATCTAAATTGGACAGGTTTAATTTATATAAAGGATTTATCAAAGGATGAAATAATATGCATATAATACATCTTTACATGCATATAATACATGTTTTTACATTTATTAAACATGTGCTGTTAGATATAACACTATACACTGTTTTAAAAAATGCAGGGTTCCACACAATTCATTCATGCTGTCTCAACACAAATTGATCAAGTGAATTTAACAGATTTCAGTGGATTAAACATAAAACATAAAAAATAATTATGTTTTGAGGGGGACAAAAATTGCCCCCTCAAAAAAATTTTTTAAATAAAATAAAAAAATTGCAGGAATTGTGTTGTTTCAGCTGATTTTAAATACGTCATTTGAACAAGAAGCAAAATAATGTTTTTGAGTGTTTTAATAAAAACAGCTATTATAATAATATAACGTAATAATAAAAAAATGCACATGGGTTTAAAACAGTAAATCTATTAAAATAATTGTAATATGACTCACATTATTATTTTAGCTTTTATATTTGATTACAAGGGCGGCATGGTGGCTCACACTGTCACCTCACAGCAAGAAGGTCACTGATTCGAGTCCAGCAGGGCCAGTTGGTATTTCTGTATGGAGTTTGCATGTTCTCCCCTTGTTTGTTTTCCTCCGGGTGCTCCGGTTTTCCCCACAGTTCAAAGACATGAGCTATTTAGGTGAATTGGAGAAACTAAATTGGCTGTAGTGTATGATTGTGTGTGAATGTGAGAGTGTATGTGTGTTTCCCAGTACTGAGTTGTGGCTGGAAGGGCATTTGCTGCATAAAAAATGCCGTAATAGTTGGCGATTAAGGCCCCATTTACACTAATGCGTTTTTGTTTTAACACGCATAAGTTTTGCTACGGTTACGCCATCCGTCCACACTACGCCGGAGTTTTCGAGCCCCAAAAACATAGCGTTTTGAAAAACTTGGAGAGGCCGTTTTCATTCTAAAACGCTGCTGCTCCGTCTCAGTGTGGATGGCGGAAAACGGAGACATCTGAAAACGGAGGCGTGGATGCAGACATTCGCTACCTGATTGGGGCTTTTGGATCATTGTGTATCCTTCCCTTATTTGTCAAGCCCCTATCACATGACTATAACGCTACCGGAAGACGGCAGACCAGCCTTCACTGTAAACAACAACATGGACAAAAATGGGAGCGTTGTTTGCACTGTTGTCCGTTTTAGGCACCATTGTGCAGTTAAACTCTGCCTTTTTTACTACAGCAGCTGCATATATTTGCAAGAGGCAAGCTATTGTTCGAGCACTCGCTAATCGCTCGCGTTCATCGTTCAACCAGCGTTTGTTGACTAACAATAGCCAAATGCAGAGCTAGACACATGCTTCCTGTTTATACTTGGACGCGCATGCCCAGAGTGCACGAAGGGTCACGTGATATACGTTTTTGATGGAGTAGTGTGAATGGAGATAAGTTTAGAAACGCTAGATGAAATGCTAGTGTGGACGCGGATCGTTTTTGATCTAAAACGCCGTTTCAAAACAAAAACGCATTGGTGTAAACGGCCAAAGGAAACAGAATGAATGATAATGTAAAATTAAGTTACTTTAAAGAGTATCTCATTTTAAATTTCATTCATGGGCAATAAAATGTGCTGTAACTTCATAGGAAAATGCTGTCATCTAGTAAAAAAAAACAAGTAAACTAAATAAATTCAATTAGATGGTCTAATTTATGTTTTCTTTGTGTATGTGATAGCTTCATCAAGTGTTTTAACTAATACATTTTAGTTGAGTCATTTGAGTACCAAAACACACAGTACACTGCACAGAGGATAAAGTCATCGTTTCACTGTAATAATGAAATAATGACTGATAGGAAACAAAACTGTTCACAGTCTATTATAATGAATGGCTGTGCAACCGGAAACAACAATTCCCTATTCTGGTCTCGATCAGAAATCTGTCGCGCTGCTGAATGTCATTCTGTTTTCACAGAAAAACACCTCAGTTCTCTAACACATATTCCCAGCATTCAACATGCTCAGACTTTGTCAAGCTTGCCGAGAAAATGGAAATGTTCAAATGGGAACATTCTCCAACTTAAGAAGATAATCATATCTAATAATAGCCAATTAAAATTGTGGTTTATTTCTGCCATGTACTCTGTTCTGCTGGGGAAGGCAGTGTGTAGGTCTGCAGTGTGTGTGTGTGTGTGTGAGTGTGTGTGTGTGTGTGTGTGTGTGTGTGTGTGTGTGCGTGTGCGTGTGCGTGTGTGTGTGTGTGTGTGCAGTCATTTTTTTTCTGTGTATGTGTGTGTGCGGTAAATTTCTCTCTCTCTTTCTCTATGTATATGTGTGTGTGTGTGTGTGTGTGTGTGTGTGTGTGTGTGTGT
>CAIGQZ010000379.1:1185948-1200089 GCA_903798205.1 Danio tinwini | reverse complement strand
TGTGTGTGTGTGTGTGTGTGTGTGTGTGTGTGTGTGTGTGTGTGTGTGTGTGTGAGTGGCATCTGCAGGTCGGAGAGGTTTTCTGATTACAGAAGAAAAACCTCTCAGCTCACTCTCAACACTTTCCTTCATTTCAGAATGAGAAAGCAAATAGTGAAGCGTTTACATGGATAAAAACAATGAGGGGAGAACAACAAATGAAAAAACAGAGAAAGAAAGACTAGGAGATCTGGAAGCACGGAGAGCCTCTATTAATGTTGAGTTTTTGGCATATTTAACATTTTATTTAGCGTCAGACTGTAAGATTAATCAGACATTTCTGGGCCAAATTAATGCATCAGGAAAACAAATCCACCAGGTGCCATTAGCAGCAGTGAAATATCAATCTACTAATCCAAGCAAATAATTTCTTGGCAAAGAAAAAAGAAGTCACTATCAGTCATCATTTACACACCTTCATCTCTTTCCAAATCCATTAGACTTTCTTCTGTGAAGATCAAAATATATATATTTTTGATGTATTTGCAGGTGCTGTTCTTTTTTCCATTTTGAAAATGAATATAAATTGTGGCTACTGCATTATAAAAGCCTACTAAAAGTAAGTAGAAAGCTACTGCCATATACCGCATATGTGATAAATGACGTCAGTACATAATAACTGGTTATGATTATTACTAAATCGATACCGAATTGTCTGCAACGCAGTGCATCAAAAAAACTGTTCATTTTGACACCCCGATTGAGCACATCACCATTTTTCTAAGAAAACATATTTCTAAAGGTGTCATTGACTTGAAATTTTGCCCAGATGTTGGTAACAACCAAAGGAATCCATATATGCAAAGAAAGCTAAACTAATTAATTTACAAATTAAGTTATACGTAATAAAGTGAAATAACGCAATGAAAAAGTATTAAACACATGAAGAAAGGGAGGTGTAGAAAGGCAGTGAAAGCCCAGACAGCAGCTGAAATCTCTCAGTAGATCTTCAGCAACCCTCTGCCCTTCGTCATTGTAAATTAATATTAGCTGCTTCAGGGCAACATATACATTATTAGGATCATGAAGATAATACCAGCAAGACAATAATCTAAAACACAGCCAACGGAACTCTCAAATAGTTTCAGAGAAAGAAAATGAAGCTGTAGAAAGGCCCAGCCAATCACCTTACTTGAATTCAATAGAAAATACTAATAAAAAATCTGGTTTGATAGACGAGACCCACAGAACCATCAAGATTTTTACACTCTGTTGAAGTCTGAAAAATCATACAACACCAACCCAGACAATATCAGACAATATATCACTTTAAACTATTACAAATGTTACAAAATATTTTGAAAATAAATATGAATTGGGGCTACCGCTTTATAAAAGCCTACTGAAAGTAGTCCTTGTTCCCTAAAAACACTTATTATATTCAGGTTATTAATGTTAATGTTTTAATAATTTTGTTTTGGCCATATTTGTAACCAGGGATGTGACACTGACAACAGAGGTGCGGATCCACATACAGGTTTAATAGCAAGGTCAGGTAAGCAGTGGTCAATACAGGAGCAAACAGATGTATGAGGGCAATGCAGAGTCGTAGTCAAAATAGTAGGCAAATGGGCAAAGGCAGGCAGCAGACAGGAATACACAGATAACCAAGGCGAGGATCTAAACACTAGGGATGGCTGACGTGAAACTGACATTTCGATACAGTGTCGAGATCCCGAAGCGTAAGTGTTTCAAAGCATGTACCGATGCATGATCCGAAACACCCATGTCACGTGATTAAAGGGTTTTGAAACACTGGTCACGTGACTAAAGAGATTCAAAGCATCGATCAGTTCAGAAGCGTTTCGAGACCTGGCGAATCTGCGTTTGACTGACGGGGTCGGAGTAATATTTTGCCTCATATGGCCTAGTGGTCCGTGCATGCGGATTGCGCCCGTTTTTAGTTACTGTGCTTTAAATTACTTTTGGCTTCGAATCTCGACTTGTACAAATACTCTGAAATCATGATTTTATGTATTTAATCATGTTACTGTTTTATGGTGTAGTCTAGATAGGATACAGCTGCTGATACACCATCAGTTTAGCATCATTTTTAAAACACTGTAAAGCAATAATTAATATTTTTACAGTACTGTGAAGGTTGGGTTTAGGTTTTGGGTAGACATTTATAAAATACAATAAATAATAAATTTAATGAATAATATACATAATTCTTGTTAACTTCTGGCCACAACCGTGTCTGATCTAGCAACAACCCTGTTTTATCACCAAAACAAGACATATTTATTCACAAAGTGTTTAATTGGATTTCAGACCAATGTTGAAACAAAACGATACAAGAACAGAGCAATTCAAACTGATATTAAGCATTTTAAAACAGCTGTATCGGCCTGGTTTCAAAACCACTATCCCCACAAAGTAGTCAGGAACCCTACTGCTCCACTAAATCACTTGATGGTTCAATCCTAGAAAGTGGGGTTTAATACCTCAATTTGCTCAACTGTTCTTAGCTGGAGCTGGTCCAGTGCATAGAGTGGGGTTTCAAAACGTTTCAAAGCTTCAACACATTTGCTTTGACTGTTTCAGTGTTTCATGAAGCCTCGCTTTGCTCACCACTACAAAACACAGAAAAACAAACCAAGAAAATGAGTTGTAATGTCACTTGAACAAATAACAAGACTCAGCAACAGTGTTTGTGTTTGTAAAGTACATATAGTCCATGTAATCAGTATCTGAGCAGCTTCAGCTGTGTGTTTGCAATCACTGGTGACTTGTATCAGGTGTCTGAGTGGCATGACTGAATATGTAGTCCATGAACATGGCCGATTAGTAGTCCTATGTGTTTATGAATGTATTCCAGCAATCTCTGGTGTTTTAGATAGCTGGTGATCATGACAATATTTGGTGACTCTCAAAGGGATGGTAGCCACTGACTGGCATTGATGAATCATCAAAAAAACATTTTCAGGAAAAAACTTAAACCAGAAACAAGTCATCTTAACCTGTGCATTTTAGCTAAACTATATCCAGCCCAGACTTATTGGAATTATGTGCCCAGGGATACTTTTTTGAGAACTGAGAAATATATACCGGGGGCAACGTCTTCTTGCAGTTTTTGTTGAGGCTGGCCATTTTTCTCAGAAAACATATTTCTAAAGCTGCTGTTGACTTGAACATTTGCCCAGATATTGTTAACAATCAAAGAAATCAATATATGCAAAGAAAACTAATCTAAATAATTTACAAATTGAGTTGTGTAATAAAATGAAATGACGCAAGGAAAAAGTATTGAACACATGAAGAAAGGGAGGTATAGAAAGGCAGTGAAAGCCCAGACAGCAGCTGAAAACTCTCAGTAGTTCTTCAGCAATCTTCTGCTCTTCCTCATTTTAAATGAATATTAGCTGCTTTAGTCCAACATCTACATTATCAGGATGATGAAACCAGCAAGACAATGATCTAAAACACAGTCAAGGAAACTCTTAAATAGTTTCAGAGAAAGAAAATCAAGCTGTAGAATGGCCCAGCCAATCACCTTACTTGAATTGAATAGAAAATACTAATTAAAGATCAGATTTGATAGACGAGACCCACAGAACCATCAAGATTTTAACATTCTGTTGAAGTCTGTGAAAAACTCAATCATACAACACCAACCCAGAGGATATCAGACAATATATCACTTTAAACTATTACACATGTTAATAAAAGTCACATTTTTTTACTTTTCAAGGTTAAAAAAATTAGGGGTGTCAAAATTAATCATTTTTTTCGGTGCACCGCGATGCAGATGGGGACAATTTGATACCAGTTCAGTAATAAATCATAAACGGTTATTACGCACTGACGTCATTTATCCCCTATGCGCGATATCGTGGTAGAATACTATGGCGAAGGTAAGTAAATAAAACACTCCTACTACTTAAAAAGCAGATCTTTCACTGACACTGAGGAATGGTAAAGCAGGAGCCGCTATTTCACTACTAGGGAGAAATGCTGTAAAACTTCATCTCTGCCTCTCTCTCTCTCTCTCTCTCTCTCTCTCTCTCTCCCACACACACACTCTTCGGGCATTTGACCCGTTGGCATGTTCGTAAGGTAAATTTTCCTCTCCTCTCGGCTGTTAAAGCGATACTTGTGGATCCAGACACAAGCGTGCCTGTGGTGCGAGTTTATTGTATTGTATTTATTCTATTACGGATTACCTGATAACCGCGTATTATGCACATAGACTGACCCGCGTTTCTAATCGCAGCCCTTTCTGTTGAGCGGGTGAAGACAATGACCAATCATAGGGTTGTAAGAACTTGCCAGTGCTCAAAAAGCAAGCAGTATAATATTTACATTATTTTATTTGTTATGAATGCTCGTGCTGTCTTCTGTGCATGCATTTTTGAATGTTTTGTCTAAAACATTCACAAAGAGTGTTCTTTTTGAGAAGGTAAAATTAAAGGTACAGTTCATATATCTTACTGCTTGTATTAAAGGACAACATTGTTTTACAAGTAATATATAAATATAAACATATTTATAGATTTTAATTAAAAAAATCTTGTTTTGTAAAGAAAAAAATCTAATTATGTATAGAAAGCATCGTCAATGCACCGTGATGCACCGAGATATCGAATTGAACCGAATCGATGGCATGATAATCGTAACCGAACCGAACCGTGAGACCACTGTAGGTTCACACCCCTAAAAAAAAAGTATGAAAAACTGCTAATTTACTGGTAATTTAATATGACAATCATCAAAGTTGATTTTTGCTATTATAAAGATTAATACATGTTTACACTCAATCTAATATTAAATTCACAGCAATACTTTGTTGCGTCTGCTCAACATGACAAATGATTAAAATTTTCCTTCATTTGACATTTACTTCATTTGAAATCATTTCAGGTCTTTCAGTGAGACTTTAGGTGCGGACAAACGTATAATTCATAACATTTAAAACAAGAACACACATAAAACCCTACGATAAATAACATTTATGTAATTGTTTAACCATTACTCCATTTAATCTGCTCACAATGGGACACAACAGGCATATTTCCTAGACACGCCGTGACTCATAACATACAAGCACATCATAAAATAATGATAATTATAATAATCCAATCTTCTATATCCATGCAAGAAACCGACTCAAATTCAAGCATTTATACGGCCAATTCTCCAATACAAAAAGCACTTTATGACAAGTCCACAATCAATCCTCAATTAGGCACCATGAATTGAGCCAAACAAACTGGTTACATAATCATTAATGATCCGTATTGTCACATATTTCCTGGAATAGCAAATATTTATATATATTTTTGACTGAGGTTTTACTCAGAACAACCCTTTTGAATCCGGGCCATTTTTCTCAATCACACACTGCAGTAAAACATCAGCAAGAAGAATGGAGTCACATTCAATTCACTTTTTTATTATAAATCAGTCATTAGGTAGATAATATAGTTTGTCATTTGTATCGCAGCCGGTGCATTACATCATCTCATGCAGAGCCCGAGCACTATAGAAGCCTGTCACTGACTTTTTACATTCATACGGTGTGTTCAGCACAGGATTATTACTGAGAGCTGTCTTTTTGCAGGTGGGCAGTTCAGAAACACAATTACACCCTTGTGTAGCCTGTCAGAAGTGGAGGGCGACCGCTGCCACACATCACAGCGCATGACTCACTAAGGACACTGTCATGTTTCAAACTATAACCTTCAGCAAGTGAATATGGTTTAAAAACGGACTAATAGTTAATTACCATAACTCTTGAGTTGACTGAAAGCATTAAGAAATGCAAACATTTTGTGTGTTTAAATAAAACAAGTGGTTTAAATATGCAAATGAGGCATTATTTCTTTAAATTTGCATTCATGTGCATGTGCTATAGCACAAAAATCTGAACATTATAGTTAATTTTTAATTTGTTTTTTTTACATTAAAGTCAAAGGTTTTAACTCAGAAGATGTTCATTTTATCACTCCAGAAAAAATGAGAGGAGAGGAGAGGAGCATGTGATATGATTGATTGTGGCAGTAGTCAGCAATAATCCAGTCAGATAATCCATTTCCGAAAACCATTGCTAGCCAACTAAGGTTGCAAGTTCCGTCATTACAAACATAGTTTGTTGATTTGGCGTTTCCCCAATCCATCGTTTCAACGAACATTCGCAAACTGCGTCGCAAACTTGTATGCTTGCAACTACAACTCTGGAGCTGTAGTTAGAAACAGTTTCTGGCTGTGTTCTATTCCCAGTTATCCCCCTCTATGCCCTATTCATTTAGAACATTCTAACATTTAAACTTGGAATTATTAAAGTCATCACTCTTAGGTGTAATTTGCTTTCAAAGTATTTTTACAGTTCAGTTTTAGCGATCTTCATGTTTACAATTGCGCTCCCTTTGCAGTGCACTTTGAAAACATTGATGTCATTCTGAACACAGCCATGGCTCATGGCGAAAGCTATAGGTCACCTATTATATAAAAGCAGAATTTATGTTACGTCTCCAAAGCTTGTAAAAACAAAAAACATTAACGCTTTTAATTTATAGTAGGTTATTTATTAAGTATCTTTACTGTTTATGACATGGGCTTGTTGGTTAAAACATTTCTGCAGTGATTTGCATGTGTCAAATTGTAAAAGTAGACTTTTCAAAACATAAATAAACAATATCCTACCTAATAATAATAATAGTCATCATCATCATTAATATTATTTTGAAAGTATGATTTTTTTCATTTCCTAATAAATAATAAATCACACTTTACAATAAGGTTCATTAGTTAATGTTAGTGTTATGAAGCAGACGGACAGACTGGGTAAGATAAAGATGTAACAGTTTATTAAGACAACGTAGAACACAAACAGGTGAGCAGACTGGGAGGATGCATGAGCTGGATGGTTAACTGTCCTTTTTCTTGGCAGAATGGAGGAGACACAACGGGGAAGACGGATAGCACACACCACTGACTGGATACACGGGAGACAGGAACAACTAGGGGTAAACAGAGACACGGTAAGTACAAGGATGCTAGTTCGTGAGTGTTAGCCAGGAGAGTGAACACTCAGAGTCCGCTTCGTATAAACGAGCCCGGTCACTTCATTTGAGTCAATGTACTGTTAAATTAAATTTTCCCTAGAAATCTAAACTGACCATCTTTGTTTATTTAACAGTTTCACCTAAAAATATGTCACAAATAGATTGCAAATGCTGTTTTGTGTTGTCTTCTAAATTAGAAACATATAGATAATTTGATCGAGGCCCATGAACATTTCCTGCTTATGATCAAACTATTTTGTATTGATTTTAAAATACTACTTCTCACTTTCAAGGCACTTCATAATCTTGCTCCTCAATATCTCACCGAACTTCTCCATTTTTATACCCCTTCTCGCACTCTTAGATCAGCCAACTCTTTCTCCCTAGTGCCACCTCACACTCAATTAAGCACAATGGGTGCCGTATCTTTTAGCTCTATGGCTCCTTGACTATGGAACTCGTTTCCCTTGGATCTAAGGAGCAGTGATAGTCTTCACACTTTTAAATCTCGTCTCAAGACCTATCTTTTTAAGCAGGCTTTCTCTTGACTATTTTTATCATGTCATTTTATACTCAAGATGTGTTTGTTATTATTATTATTTTTATTATTATTATTATTATTATAACTGCAACTAAGGACAATTTAATCATTACTTAATGTTAAAACAGCTATCATAACATGATTTATCAATATGTGGATTTTAGATTCTCGGAACTATAGAAATCAAAAAATGTAAAACAGGAAATCCGTTGGGACCATTGTTTTTGTTTACATCTCTCAAAATGGTCTACATTCTAATGTCAGAGAACTGATACATGCAAAGTTGCACAGATTTATATTAGGTAATTAATTAATATACATGATTTTTATTTTTATTTATTTATTTATTTATTTTTATTTTATTTATTCATTTAATATTATATTTATGTAACATATTTATTCATTTATTTTCCTTCAGCTTAGTCCCTTATTTATCAGTGGTCGCCACAACGGAATGAACCGCCAATTATTCCGAGCATATGTTTTACGCAGCGGATGCTCTTCCAGCCGCAACCCGGTACTGAGAAAATGTAACATATATGCTGTTGAAAATATTTTTAGAAATACATGAACACTTTATTTACTTATATATTAATAATTTGTTTAGTAAAGATGCATTAAATTGAATAAAAGTGACAAAGATATTACAATAAATTCTATTAAATTCTGTTTGAATTTCATTCATTAATTCATTTACTTTTCGGCTTAGTCCCTTTATTAATCTGGGGTCGCTACAGAGGAATGAACCACCATCGTATCCAGCATATGTTTTACGCAGCGGATGCCCTTTAAGCTGCAACCCATACCTGGGATATCTTTTTGAGTTTATTATATTTAAAAAATCTTTAAAATGTCTCATGGTTTCACAATAGAGACAGAATTATTGTAGTATATTAGAAGAACTTTCATGAATATACTGAATAACTTTCCTTCTGATAGATAGATGTTTTGAAAAATTAGTTCTATGTGTTACTTTCTATATAATTGTTTCCATTTCTCAGTGAAAATTGTCACCATTTATTTTCCTATACAAATTTTGCAATGGTTTCTGAAGACTGGAGTAATGATGTTAAAAACTCCACTTTGTGAATTATCTCTTTTATATTCACACAGAAAACAATACATTTCCATTGCAATAATATTGACATTATTTTTCATCAAGGTAGTTCATTTAAAACTTCCTTCAAAAAATCTTGCCGAGCTCAAACTTATAAATGGTTGTAAATGAAAACAAGTTCGCCTCTTGTTAAACAGAACCACAATACGGCCCCAAGGATAAAGAAGAAAAGCAGCGCATCAGCATTTTGATGTTGTTACTCTGTTTTGCTTTAGCATCATTTCAGCTAATGTTGTTCTTAAATCCTGTCACAGCAGGAATGATGTTAAGCATCACACAGGTAGAAAAGCTCCATCTGTGCAATGCCTTTGAGCCTTTGCCTTTGTTCGATGCGACACACCGGTGGAACAGACCTTTTAAGGGTTTGTTTAGTTTGCCAAAAGCAAATAGTACCAGAGGAACTTATCTCTCGGCATTGCATAGAGTATAATGCACCTTTTTTTTTTTAAACACAGGCTTTCTGTATGCTACACTTGTTATCAAAGTGAGCACTTGACAGCCAAGCATGGGTTGGAATAAGTGCTCGCATATACAGTAGAAACGTGTTCCATTTAATTCATTGTGTGGTGAATCTCAAAACAGATGAGTTTTGTATTGATAAAATCCAACTACATACTGCATTAACGTCTCTGGTTTACCTTTTGAACGATACAAGCTATTAAATCACAGGAAGGTCACTGCTGATATGCAGTAAGTTTTCAAGCACTTCTTACAGTATAACTCAAAGTCTGTGTGAATTCAAAGTTTACAGTGTTTATTTTGCTTGCGTACATTGTTATTCTTTAGGTGAAGAATAAATCTGTGCAAGTTAATGCACTGAAAAAAAGGTTTGTTTTGGTAATCTTCAATCAAAGTTTGACTATTTGGTTCTGAGTTTGGTGCGGTGGTTCTTCTCTGTTGACGTCAGTTTGTTGGTTTTAGACACATCATTTTAAACCATGCCACACTTGCAGTTATTTTGCTATGAGAAAATGATGTGCAAAAAGAAATCCCGCCCCTGATATATTATACATATAACAAATAACATAACAGAATATAACATATTCTGTTTTAGTTGAAAGTCCCTAAACATACCAAAAATTCATTGCTTTTGGTTCACACAAAGTTCAAGAAATCATGAATGGAGAAATTAAATTTCCCTTGATCTTTTGACATTTAAGAGGTTGTTATGATGTAAAAATAATTAAATAAATACAATGAACTTTACAAGTCACTTCATCTTGCAATAATTAAATGGACTTAAAACAACAAGTTCAAATTTGCATATCTAAAAAATAAAGTTAGGCGACGTGGTGGCGCAGTAGGTAGTGCTGTCACCTCACAGCAAGAAGGTTGCTGGTTCGAGCCTCTGCTGGGTCCGTGTGGAGTTTGCATGTTCTCCCCGCTTCCGGGTGGGTTTCCTCTAGGTGCTCCTGTTTCCCCCACAAGTCCAAAGACATGCGGTACAGGTGAATTGGGTAAGCTAAATTGTCCATAGTGTATGTGTGTGAATAAGTGTGTATGGGTGTTTCCCAGTGATGGGGTGTAGCTGGAAGGGCATCCGCTGCGTAAAACATATGCTGGATAAATTGGCGGTTCATTCCATTGTGACGACCCCAGATTAATAAGCGACTAAGCTGAAAAGAAAATACATGAATGAAAAAAATTAAGTTGACTAAACCTGGTTAACTTATTAGGATCATTTTAAGTAACATAAAAACACTCAGAGAACATTATCAAGTATTATAAACAAATCTAAATAATTATATTCCAAATACAGTAACTGTTTAAATACAATTCAAATACAGATATCAAAGCAAATACAGATGTCAAATCATTTCAAAACTTGGGGCAAAGTAGAAGCAACTTTTGTGACCTATAGGCTCATTAGAAATATGTGACAGCCTAATTTGTAGCGAAATGTAAAATAAGTTGTCCTGGGTACATTTCAGATGACAAGTCCACAAGAGGGCTCTGTCTACATTTCTTTGCCAATCTGAAATGCGTTACTTTGTTGTTGGTTTCAGATACACGTTCACAAGATCACCTAGACCAGTGAATCACTGACCTAGAACATTCCCTAAACACAACCAATAGTGTTTTCAAAATAAAAGTGCAGTGTGATCATGTAGTTTTACCATGAACTTACATTTTTTATCTCTTTTGTGAGCTCTCTGCATCACAAAATAAACTACCGAGCAAACTAACCGCACCAGAAAAGTTGTCCATATTGAGATAGATTTATTCATTCATTTTCTTTTTGGCTTAGTCCCTTTATGAATCAGGGGTCGGCACAGTGGAATGAACCGCCAACTTATTCAGCACATGTTTTATGCAGCAGATGAGAAACATCACAGGGAAACACCCATACACTCTCATTCACACACTTAGACAATTTAGTTTACCCATATACCTATAGCACATGTCTTTGGACTGTGGGGGAAACTGGAGCACCTGGAGGAAACCCACTGGGAGAACATGCAAACTGCACACAGAAATGCCAACTGACCCAGCCGAACCAGCGACCTTCTTGCTGTGGCACTGCGCAACCGCGCCGCCCCTATATTGAGATAGTTAGCTGAGGCAAATGTATTTGATTACAAATCACAGACTCTGTTAAGTTGTTTTGTGGTGTTTATTTAGTGTTGTGCAAAGAAATCGTTTATTTGTTGATAAAATGTCCCTGTAAATATCATTAGTGTGAAAAGGAGCAAAAGCTGTTGGCGTCAAAAACTGTCCTGTAGTGTTCACTGCAGTCAGACGTGACACAATGGCGGTTAAAAATCTCACTCAAAAGCACACAAAAAGCAAGCTGGATTATTATTTACATTGGTTTATTTGATCTAAATGCTTCCGTTGTCTTCTGTTCCTGCACTTAAGTTTTGTTTGATGCAGTACATTTCTTTGAACTTTTCAAAGGTGCAGTTCTGACTGCAAAATTGTATTCTTGTGTTGTGGGGTAAAGTCAAAAATTGTGGATGGAAAGCATCGTCAATGCACCAAGATATCAAATTGAAAGAAAAATCAATGACATGATAATCGTAACTGAACCAAACCACAACCAGGAGATAGGAGTAGGTACACTTCTAGCATATTTCCAATAAGTCTGTGTTGAACTTTTGCCTTGTTTTATGCATTGGCAAAATAGTTAAAGTGTTTTTCATTTCTCTAAACATCTCTTCTATCTTGTAAAGAAGTCCCTTGATACACGGTTAAGCAAATGAGCTCAAAGTCATACAAAATGGGAGCAGGGGTGTCCCACTTCTCTTTAGCTTAAAGGTGTAGGGCTAAGGAGAAGGGGTAGATAGCCCTTCAAACAAAGATTTTTCAGGACCACACCCGAAACCAAGGGGTAAGAAAATTTCCTACAATATACCAACCACAACGGCAGTTTTGCTGCACCCGGAAAGGAAGGAGATCCATAAATGAGTATTTTTTTGTCAATATTACGAATTTTTACAACAAACAAACACATTTTACTATAATCATAATGGCGTTCGGGTTTTCCGTCATACTAAAAAAAATGCTAAAATAAAAACCGCTTAATTTCGCAATCTATACTCCATAATAATAACTCTTGTATAGCAGTCCCACAACATTCTGACACTCTATGGCACTCGAATACCCTGCAGAAAAGTCTAGTGGCTGGGAATGGGCTTTTTTTACAGTGTCTACTATAATGTTAATGGTGTTTTCATTTGTTTACATAGATGAATATGGCCACTGTGTAAATGTACAGTATAGTTATGATCTTATTGTCACATTTTATCGTTATGATAACATAATATATGCCTTCAGTGATTTCCTGAAGATAAATACAAAAAACGAACACAACTGGAATAACTACAGCAGTCGCCATCATCTAATCTCATATAACGCAAGAAATCGTGATGACATATGATGACGTGTGCAGGTGTTGTAGTGCTGTCCAAATTCTTAGGGGTAAATTTTGAAGCCCTTCATCTCACAGTCGGTTTTAAGGGCCAAGGGGAAGAGGTAGGGGTACAAAAATAGAATTGGGCCTAAAAACTGTCCATTCAATCTCAGCCTGTAGGTGGCGCTTATAGAAGAGCAGAATGACAGTGTTTCCTTAGATACTGCTGTAAATGAAGCAGCTATGCTAGTGTTTAACATGCATTATACAGAAATATTCCATGGTCTGTTCAAATTCCTTAATAATACTTTTGAAGAGGTAGCTAACGTGTTACTATGAGCTATTGTCAGATTTAACGTATCATAACTTACAGAAATTCTGTCAGATATTGGGCTGCAACGAGCACTGCTAGTTTGTTAGTTTGTTAGCACTGCTAACTTAGTCTATAACTTTGCAAATGACCACCAAACGAGCAGTGTAAGCAATGGCTAGCTGTGTTTTAGGTCAGCAACTGTCATCGGCATAATGGTAATAATTAAAAAAAAACTCTGGTCTAGTTGCCGATCACACATTTGGAGTAAAAAACATCCAATTCCAATTTCTGTCTGATCAATCGGTGCATCTTTACTGACACCCAACATTTCATTATTTCATTACAGAAAAATCACTGGTGATAATGACTGTCAGTAATAAACACAGTGGCATTACAGTGAAGCTGCGAGCACATTCAGTCAGTCAGAGAGTGAGAAAGGTAAGTGTGTCCTAAGTGAAGAGTGCAGTTATAAACGGTGAGCAGGACTGTAATCACCCACCACCGCCTGCTGCGTCTCCTCTCTCATTTATTCCACTGATTCTCATAATTCATTCCACCTACACCAGTCTCTACATCTACAGCTCCTCCACACAAATCATCTTACATATTCATTTTATTTCTGGCCTTTCTTTTAAGGATTGCTAAAGAAAAACATTTTTAGTTATAGCTTGACATTCTGCATGTTTACACATTTTGCATTATATTTACATGACATGCCATCTTTTCTCCATGTATTAAGGTTTAACAAAACCAAGTGTTTTTTTTTTTTTTGTTTAGTGTTCATGACTGATTGATTGATTGATTGATTGATTGATTTCTTAATATTTTACAATTTAACTGAAATATATACAATTTATTTTATAATAAACATATAATATATATATATTAGTATAATATCACATTTTTAATATAATAGCTTTAATAAGTATTTCTAACAAAGAGTTTCAGTTTGTCTTTACCATGTTAGTACATAATTATTAATTATTCTGATGCTAGTATTCAGCTTGAAGTTACTACTTTAATCTAGATGTAACCAAGTACTGTAACTAGGTTAACTAGGCAAGTTAGGCTAAAATATAATTATTTTCCCATTTCAGCCATTTTATAATACAAATATATTAATAAATATATTAAAAATAAAAAGAAATATATATTAGAAAACACAGTGAAAAGTTGCTAAAAAATAATGAACAAAAGAACATTAATCAATTTATTTATTTATTTATTTATTTATTTATTTATTTATTTATTTATTTATTTATTTATTTATT
>CAIGQZ010000379.1:1147198-1177130 GCA_903798205.1 Danio tinwini | reverse complement strand
TTATTTTATTTTATTTTATTTTATTTTATTTTATTTTATTTTATTTTTAACTGACACAACTGACCTAAACTAACAGTGCTGATGACCAAAATCTTTCCTTGTGCCTGTAATGGTTAATTCACTAGAATGTGTAAGTTCTTTAGCCGCAATATTATTTACATATAACTACCAAGTTAAATAAAATTATCATAGTACTAGGAGTAATACATATGAAACTTGTTAATAATAATAGTTTAGGTATAGAATCTACTAAATTTACACTACACATTAAAATTTGGCATAAGTACCATATAAACTCAATAAAATATAAATGTACACTACAAAAAAAATTTCTAGTTTTAATTCTAGTCCAAATATCTAAAAATTCTTATGTCAAGAAGCATTTTCTAGGTTAACAAAACATAATGTCTTGTTTTCAGAAATAATATGCCAATATTAAGTAAGTTTTTTTTGTCTTAAAACAAGCAAAATAATCTGCCAAAGGGGTAAGCAAAATAATCCTGTTTTTACATTTGACATAAGATTATTTTTTTTACCCCATTGGGAAATTATTTTGCTTGTTTTACGGAAAAACTCACTTCATTGTGTTTGTCTAGAAAATTCTTCTTGGTTTAAGAATTTTTTAATATTTGGACTAGAAACAAGGCAAAAACATATAAGCAAGAAAAGTATTTTCTGCAGTGTAACACTTTTGTGTTCTGCTGCCATTTGTCATGATTTGAACTCAAAGACCTAAAACTTTTTCTATGTACACAAAAGGTCTATTTCTCTCAAATATTGTTCACATGTTTGTCTAAATTTGTGATATTATGCAAATTTCCTTTAATGGGATAATCCATCCACCCCACAGATGTGGCAAATCAAAAGGCTAACACACACCCTTAAATGTCGAAAAAAAATATAATAACGCAGTATAAAATGTTAAATCTTAAATGTTGTTTCACATTTTTGAATTTACACTTACAAATACAGTAGAAAGATTTAACTACTTGAACAGTCAACTACTTGCAGTCATTAAAACAAAAGAGAAGTTTAATTAGGTGTATGTTACGGGTCGCTGATTTACATTTCAGGGTTTCCTCCGGGTGCTCCAGTTTCCCCCCACAGTCAAAAGACATGCGCTATAGGTGAATTGAATAAACTAAAATTGGCTGTAGTGTATGTGTGAATGAGTGAATGGATGTTTTCCAGTACTGAGTTGCAGCGGGAAGGGCATCCGCTGTGTAAAACATAACTTTTTGACGTTGAATAAGTTGACGGTTCATTCCGCTGTGGCAACCCTTGATAAATAAGGGACTAAGGAAAATAAATGAAAATAAAATAAAATAAAAAATAAAATAAAATAAAATGTTTATAACTGATTAGTATATAATTTTTTTATTATTCTATATACAACATATTTAAAGAAGTCTCTTTCTCACCAAAGATGCATTTACAAACAACAACTGAAAAACAGTTTAGTTCAAATGTGAACTATTACTACTTATATATTACAGTGTTACTTATGATTGCTGTTTCATTTACAGTTGATTGTTTACAATTTTTATATGTCATTTTTAAAAAGGGTCAATATTCCTGTGATTTCAAGCGGAGTATTCAGGATCATTTCTCAATTTTCAGTGTCACTTCATCCTTCAGGAATCATTTATAATATGTAGATTTTTAAGAATTTCCAAGATTTGGAAATCTTGATTTCTAGAAATATACTTATCAAGGCTTAAATTCATATTTCAAAATGGATGGATATACAGTGGGAAAATAAGTATTGAACACATCATGTTTTTTTTCCTGGGAAACATATTTCCAAAGGAGATGTTGACATGGAATTGAACCAGATTTTAATATAAAAAAACATTAAAATAAAACTAAACCAAAAATATCTAAAATATTTGTTATGTTATTAGTTATGCAATTAGTTAGAAATGCAATTATTACACAATGATAAAGTACTGAACTACTGAAATGTATTTAATACTTTATATAAAAGGCTTTTTTTATGATGGAAGCTTAAAGACGACTCTCATATGGAGAATGACGTCACATGAATTGCTCAGGTCTTCAACAGAAAGAAGCAATCTTGATGGTTCTGTGGGTCTCGTCCATCAATTCAAAGTTGTTTTTTTTGGATTCAAGTCAGGTGATTGGCTAGGCCATTCTACAGCTTGATTTTCATTCTCTGAAAGCATTTGAGAGTTTCCTTGTCTGTGTTTTCTATCATTGTCTTGCTGAAATGTTGACTCCAGTTTCATCTTTATCATCCTGATAATGTAGATGCTGGACTGAAGAAGCTAATATTAATTTACAATGATGAAGGGCAGAGGGTTGCTGAAGAACTACTGAGAGATTTCAGCTGCTGTCTGGGCTTTCACTGCCTTTCTACACCTCCCTTTTTTCATGTGTTCAATACTTTTCCCTGTGTCATTTTTTATTTTATTACATATATTATTATATATTATACATATATATATTATTACATAATTATTTGCCCAGCCGTATAGGAAGTGCAACATTTGTTTTTTAAATATCTTTACTGACACTTTTGTTCCTTTTTTTGTATCATTGCTGAATAAATGCATTTAAACTTACTGACCTTAAACATTAGAACAGTAATTTATGTAGAACATATAGGTAGTAGAAATTATTTTGTGTGTGTACATACTTTACACACACACATTTTTTGTCAGTCACAGCATGTCTAATGTAAAATGGTCATTCTAAAGCACAGTCATTTGAGGAGCACTGCTGTGGGCAAATATCCCGTCCTCTAATGACATCCACCAAGAGTAGTGAGGTCACACAGGAAGTCGTTCTCCATCCGTTTCGGCTGGAAGTGTATATATAACAGGGAAACCGTCCTTCATAATAGGAAGGTTGATTCATCCTTCTTTACACAGATGATGGATGGAGCCGTCGCAATGATTTCCCCTCAGCTCGGGAATGCGCCACTCATGGGACGAGATTAATATAGACAGATAACACTGCAAGATCAAACACTCCACGTCCAAAACCAACAAAAGGACACATATCATTAAAATCAGCAGTGAAGGGAATCATCACACTGAGAGCATGCTAAGAGTGAATTCTTTAAGATGCAAAATAATGTCTAAAATTAAATCAACATTTAAAGCTATTTTACCTTAAGTGTAACAAATTAAAAAATAATTAGTAATTAAAATAAAGATTATATAAAATAAAATATATCTAGTATTTTTTTTGCTTTGTCAACTAAATAAAATTATAAAATGACTGATTAGTTATGAAAACTGATTAGTTTATATATTTTATTTAATTTTGTTTTATTTTATATACAACATTTTTGTATATACATTTATATACAACAAGTCTCTTTCTCACCAAAGCTGCATTTACTGTATTTAAACCTAGGGGCAACCTCCCGCTCTCCCTCGGGAAGCCAATACGGAAGTAACTAAAACTGCAATTCATCAACTCGCCTTTGGGGGCTGGCTCCAGGAAATCCAGATGTTCATTGAATGCAATGGTAAATTGGCCAATTTTACAGCTGATAAAAACATGTTTATAGCCTAGTACAAAAGATGTTTTTGGTGCATATAGCTAACATTACCCTTCATGACAACTGTGAGGGGGGTGATTTTTTTTATAATTCATCCGTTTCATTTTTATTAAGTTGTATTAAGTCTGCATAATTAAGGGCGGGGCCACTTGAGTGACAGCTAGGTCTCACTGGTCGCCATCACTTCACCTCAGCTGATTCCGGCTGATTAGCTGCTGAACTTAGCATATATATCGTATTTTTGTTTTGTTTTATGTGGCTTTACACAGTCAATTGCCTTTTGGAATTATTTCCTGCAATTATCAGATACTATAGCATGCTGTGTGCACTTAATTGCGCTCACAAACCGTTCAAGTTGCCTCCATTTCCCAGGTGAGAGCAATTATATACTTACAGTGAGGGAAATAAGTATTTGATCACACTGTGATTTTTCAAAATCTCCTACTTAGAAATCATGGAGGGGTCTGGAATTTTCAACATAATTGCAATTCAACTGTGAGAGACAGAATCTAAAAATAAAAATCCGGAAATCACATTAAAGGATTTTTTAACAATTTATTTGTAAATTACTGTGTGAAATAAGTATTTGATCACTTGAGTCAAGCATTTAAAATATTTAGTACAGAAGCCTTTGTTAACAATTACAGAGGTCAAAGGGTTCCTGTAGTTCTTCACCAGGTTTGCACACACTGAAGGAGGGATTTTGGCCCACTCCACCATACAGATCTTCTCTAGATCTGTCAGGTTTCGGGGCTGTCGCTGAGGAACATGGAGTTTCAGCTCCCTTCAAAGATTTTCTATTGGATAGGTCTGGAGACCGGCTAGACCACTCCAAAACCTTGATATGCTTCTTACGAAGCCACTCCTTGGTTTTCCTGGCGGTGTGCTTTGGGTCATTGTCATGTTGGAAGACCCAGCCACGACCCATCTTTAATGCTCTGACTGAGGGAAGGAGGTTTTTGCCCAATATCTCACAATACATGGCCACGTTCATCTTCTCCTTAATATAGTGCAGTCATTCTGTCCCCTGTGCAGAAAAACACCCCAGAGCATGATGCTTCCAGCCCCATGCTTCACTGTAGGTATGGTATTATTGGGATGATACACATCATTCTTCTTCCTCCAAACATGGTGAATGAAGTTAAGACCAAAAAGTTTTACTTTGGTCTCATTTTTCACCAATCTGCTTGGCAATTGCCCTGTAGCAGTTTCAGCTTTATGAACGTCTACAATTTTGTCTCTTGTGTCCTTTGACAGCTTATAGGTTTTGGCCATGTTGCTACTTAGATTTTTGACTGATTGTTGGGTGCACAGGTGTCTTTATGACAGCTAGTGACCTCAAACAAGTGCTACTAAATTAGAATCATGAGCAGAGTGTAGCTGGACTATTTTAAAGCAAAATAACAGGTCTTTGAGGGTCAGAAATTTGGCTGAAAAGCAAGTGATCAAATACTTATTTCACACAGTAATTTACAAATAAATTGTTAACAAACCATACAATGTGATTTCTGCATTTTTATTTTTAGATTCTGTCTCTTACAGTGGAATTGCACCTATACTGAAAATTCTAGACCCCTCCATGATTTCTAAGTAGGAGATCTTGAAAAATCACAGTGTGATCAAATACTTATTTCCCTCACTGTATATACCATCATTATAAATGTATTTGTTTTACTTAAAGGGTCACGAAACACTAAAACACATTTTTTGAGCTGTTGACAGTCATATATGTGTCCCATGCTGTTATAAACATTATTAGGACACATATATTGCACAAAAAAATGAAAATTTGTTGTTTTTGCGTTATTTTGAGAAAATTCGTTCTTCCAGTTTGAAACTAATTTTTGAAGCTGCGTCACGGCCATGAGATACTTGCGTGTAAATCCAGCATGGAGAGTAGCTGTCTGTCCTGCGAGTACATCGTGACGTCTCTGAGTATGTGGCATCAATTCATGAAAAAGACTTTGTTCAAACCAATCAGCGCGCTCTATTGTGTATGCGGCACAACTTCATTTATATGCATGATAGCTTCGGAGACTGTTTTACCTGTTACAATGTTTAGACAGCAGAGAGATGGCACGTTGTGTTGCTAAAACAAATGGAAGAACAAGAATTTGGAATTTGCATTTATTAGTGTGCTGCATTTATTAATGTGCTGCAACGAAGGTTTTGTTTGCATTTTGAGAGCTCTGCTGGACTCACATGTGGATTACAGTGCATGAGACAGAAATGCGTTAGTAAGAATATTTTTTACCCGAGAGCTTTTAGCATCTGGAAATGTTGAAATCCGGATTTGCCGCTCGTCTCCTTTTAAAAAAAGACACAGTTCCAGTTTGATTGTCCTGCTACAGATTTGGTAAGTGTGTGTGAGATCAGTGCACTTTGTTTGTTCATTTAGATGGCAAACGTTAGTTTGTATCGTCTGCAGTGCTCTTTCAGTTTTTAAAGACATACATTAATCAAAATGAGTTACTAAGTTTACAGTATGTTAATATCACTGCAATATTATAGTACAATATTATAGGCTGAAAGATCAGCTGTAAATGCTGCTCTCCGAATGTCAAACTATTCCCGTCGTGCAGGATTTTCACCGCATTTTGTGACAGAATAGTCTAGACACACACGACTTTCTGACGCTACCTACCGTGTGCATCTAAGTTACTGAGAAATGCGGAGGATTTTTTTTCTCCCATTTCACCGTGCGGTATTAAACACTCCATTAAAACTCCACTCTCCAGCAGTTCCTTGCTTTCAATATCTCGTTTGTCATGGGCGACATGCAGGAAATGTTTCTGAATAAAAGTGAAAGTGCAAAACTGCAGTTAAAGTCGACAAATTAAGAATTTGGCAAGTAATTTGATTACTGATGTCCATGTAAACACAGTCACTGTCTTTCTCCCCTGCATCTGCGTGCCCAAACGGAAACTCCCATATTTGCAAATCCTTCCCTCTTTCCCTCCCCCGACACTCCCACATAAACAGAGTTGGACATGCCCACTTTCCTGACTTTTTCCAAACTACAGGTGTGAAAACACCCTGCTAAGACAGGGGGGTTCATGGCCCTTTAAGATACAGTAATTTATAATTTATATGAATCTGACAGAATCTGAAACGATGTCATACAGTTTTATGCCTGGATTTCATCAATAGCTTTGCATTCATTAACACAGACTATATTTGAAGTATTTCGAAATAGTTTGTGTTTTCCTACTGTTGAAAAACGCCATAAGAACATTTTTTTGTGATTCAAAGTATTACAACAGTGTTTTCAAAAGTCTAAACACTGTATTGATATAGTGAATTACCAAGCACGTGGTTAGAACACAAACGAGTCGCAGGTAATGAAGTATTAAGCATTTCTCCCTAAAAAAAGCGTGTCTAAGCAAAATGCTAGCAGGTGTCTGTAGCTCCGATCACGCTCCGCCTCTTTACCCTTGTTTGGTATCCCCCGGTCGGTGCAATGACATTGACAGGATTGGAAAAAAAAAAACTCTATCTCAAGTAGCCTAGTGGACTGTGCATGTGCACAAAGTTACTGTGCAGCAAATGACCCGGGTTTGAATCCCAACTTGAACAAATACTGACTTGTTGTATTTTAATAATGTTACGTTTAATGACAAAAACAAAGTGTTTGTTCGGATGTCAGACCAATGTTAAAACAAAACACGTTACAAGAACAAAGCATTTAAAAACTAATGTCTATAGCTGCATCAACCTGGATTCATTCCTTTATCTCTGCATGCCAGTCACGTGCACACACAGGGCTCAACCTGTGCAGTACACATGCCCTTTTTAGTCTGGGATATAAAGTGCTCTTCCAAAATGAGCAGAAGTGCCCCCCTCGCTCTTCATTTTGCAATATCGAAACCAATCCCCCCACCCCCAACCCGCTCTTCAGTTTGTGTAACTGTTTCTTTGCTGAAGCTGTTCCAGAGCAATACATAAAAAATGACCACGAGGTGTCACTGTAGAGACTGGTTTTGAAACGTTTCGAAGCTTCGACACATTTGCTTCCACTGTAACTGCTAGATCGCTGTTGTTGATTATAAAAATATTTATTGTGAATGGGGTGTTCTAATAATGTTTTAAATACCATTCTGAGAACAATGATATAACATGAGACTAATACTTTATGAAAATGTTTTGAATAACAACATTACATGGTCTAAAAAACTGGACATTCCAGAAAAATGTTCAAAAACAACCTTATAAAAGTTAATGGAATGTTCAAGGACAGTTTTTAGAACCTAAAAATGTTAGCTGGGTAATAACAAACTGGTCCCCCTATGGAAGTGTTTGTTTTTATATTTTGTTTTGTGAAATGTAAACAAAAGACACCTCTCCTAGTTTACACATACACTTGCTATAACAGTTACTAAAAGTGAGGGTGGAGATAATGTTGAAAGCCGCCTCTGTAATGATTCGCTTGTCACACTCCTCCGAGGAGGCCAGCCAAGGTCACCAGCTCCTGTTTCAGCCAAACAGGCCTGGCATGAGCTTTGCTTCATCTTCGCTGATACCATCACACAGCGCTCCATCACAATCCTGAAACTTTACCAAACCCGCAGCTCAGAAAGATCGCGCCATGCCCAACACTGCTATCACCAGCTCAGATCAGCTGAATAACACTCGCCTCATAAATGTCACTCATGTAACATTACCCACACACTGCAGCCCCACATACACTGCCATTCAGATGCTCTCATTCCTGTTATCCAGCCTGGCAGAATAACAAGCGCCACTCAAATGAAAAGTCTTAAGTAATACTGCAATTTTAAGACTCTTTGAAGTGTGGTCCTGCACAACCACCGGTAAATTGTTCTCCACGGCTTCTTACCTGCCAGAATATACTGTCTATTGTGTTTCCGAGGAAGCCTTCTCGTGTTTCAGAGGACAGGAGCTTAGGTCCGAGTATCGTCATGAACTCGTCGAAGTCCACCTGTCCATCACCTGCAAAAAAAACTCAAGTCAGAATCCAGCTCACAAATACAAGAAAGTGCATTTAGAATGAAAGACATCATGGTTTGTTGCTGGTACAACTGTAAACAATGTCAAGGGTTGCTGTGCAGTTGCTAAGGTATTTTTGTTGCATGCTGCTTCGAGATGTGGTTGCTACGGTGCTCTTTTAAACTTAGTTGCTTAGGTATTTTGATTGTTTTAGTATGTTGCTCCGTGGTTGCTAAGGTATTCTGACTGTTTTTAGCATCTATGGGGTTACTAAGATGTTCTGACTACTTTTAGTATGCACTGTAGCAATGCAGTTACCAGAATTGTATGTGTGGTGGTGGCTACAGTAGGTGACTGCTAAGGGGTTCTTTGTGTTTTTTAGCAAGTTGCTATGTTGTTTCTAAGGTGTTGTGACAGTTTTAGCATGTTGTTGCAGCTGATAAGGTGTTATGTTTGTTTTTAAAAATGCTTCTATGTAGTTGCTAAAGTCTTCTGACTGTTTTAAGCATGTTGCTATGTGGTTACTGAGATGTTCTGACTGTTTAGCATGTTGCTATACAGTTTCTAAAGTGTTTTGACTGTATTTAATATGATGCTATGTGGTTGCTATGGAGGTCTGACAATTTTTAGCAAGTTGTTATGCAGTTGCTAAGGTGTTCTGTCTGTTTTTAGAATGTTTCTATGCAGTTGCTAAAGTCTTATGACTTTTTAGCACAATGCTGTGTGGCTGCTAAGGTGGTCTGACTGTTTTTAGCATGTTGCTAACTAAGATGTTGACTATTCTTAGCATGTTGCTATGCAGTTTCTTAGGTGTTTTGACTGTACAGTATTTAATATGTTGTAGTTGGGTCATTCTACGAAACGGGTGCCATTTGTGTCCGTAACATTTGATGAGCTGCATGAAGCACAAAAATGTCCTAAAATGTGTTTCATTCAAGGGTTCTTGCTAGTATGATATATTAAAAATTATTATTATTAAAGAGTAATATTAGTTTTTTAATACTTTTTTATGATTACATAACAAATTTCACATGTCTGTGCTGACTAACATTGTATTTGCACCTAAAATATCATCAAATAAATGACTTTTTTCCTCCCAATTTTTTATTGTTTTTAACTTTATATGTGTGTTTCTATTTCCATAAGATATATTTATTTAATAAATTTAATATTTTTTTGTAAATATTTCATGATTTGTGTGCGTCCCTCAGTTTGACTTGCCACCCCATCACACTAACTTGTTTCATCTAAAAATGATGTACTTTTGCTTTAAATGATATCACAAAAAAAAGAATTGACATCATATGGGCCCTGTACCCTCCAAGACTAAAAGCAGGAAATTACAGAAATTAATTTACATTTCTTTTTTTTTGTTGTTTTATCTTGTTAGACAGGGTCCGTCAAGCTCAACCCAACCACCCCGTCACGCAAAATAGATAGGGTAAACTTATTTATTTATTTATTTATTTACATTTATAAAGCAAAGAAGAGTAAATTTAAGATTGAATGAAAGTATGCTAGGTGAGGAACTTGATCACATGGGAGATTTGCGGCCATTTTTGGATGCACTTTACCACCCTGTCACATTTTTTATTGTGATGGGGTGGTAAGGGATGCGATGGCATGGTTCTGCATTCCATTTGAATGTGAAGATGTATGAAATCAAAGATTCTAATATAGGACAAATCAATTAATTCAGTATTTTTTTATTTTATTTTATTTAACCCTGTTTGGTCTCTCACACACTCATTTTTAGTCATTCACTTATTATCCTTCATTCAAACATTCATAATCTATCTGTTTTTAATTAAAACATTTAACATTTTATAACATAATTGCATATATATATATATATCTGTTTCCATCAAGAGCAGCACAAAGTTCAGATGAAACATCATTGGACATACAGTGCTCAGCATTCATTCATTCATTTTCTTTTTTGGCTTAGTCCCTTTATTAATCTGCGGTTACTACAGCAGAATGAACCGCCAACTTATTCAGCATATGTTTTACACAGTGGATGCCCTTCCATCATGGGAAACATCCATACTCATTCACACACATACACTACGGACAATTTAGATTACCCACTTCACATATACCCACACCAACACGGGGAGAACATGCAAACTCCACACAGAAATGCCAACTGATTCAGCCGAGGCTCGAACCAGCGACCTTCTTGCTGTGAGGCGATCATGCTACCCACTGCACTACAGTACTGCCCCTAGTGCTCAGCATAAGTTATAATAAAAAAAATCTCTAAAGATCAATTTTAAATGAATATTTTCTACAGGATGCTTTACTGTCAACACCAAGCCAAAACTGGAACTAATCTAACAAAAAATGTAGGTCGCAATCCAGAAAAGAGTACACCCACATTGTATATGTTTGAAGGAAACTTTTAAAAATTTTAATAAAGAAAAAAAATCAAAAGAAACAAAAAGTACATTACATTTTTGTTCATTTTGTAGTGTGTTTTTTGCCAATGTTTAATTGAATTTTATTTTTTCTATTCCTAAAGTTGTTTAGAATGTTGTTGAGATTAGAATGTGCAGGATGATGCATCAAATAAAGGGTTTTCTTTGTTATGTCACAAAAAGTAAAAAAAATAATAATAATTATGTAAGAATGTTACAAACTATATCCCATTTGGTTGTGGTGGCCCATCTTACCTCAATGGTCTAAATTTACATGCCCCAAAATAAAAACTATATATTTTTAACTTTACAAATTACCCTGGTTAAATTACTTTTAAAACACATTGTCCATACCACCCTGTCACAGTGAACAACCCCGTTACAGCAGATACCACCCCGTCACACTGTCATTTTCTTAAAGGTTCATGGAAAGGAATTGAAATGTTACATAAATTAATGTTGAAGGGTGTTCTTGCTGTGTGGACTAAATTAAAAATGTAAGTTGATTTGTATTCTGTTAAATGAATTTGTTTTTTCAGTGAACACAATGAGGCAATTGAGATGTCAAGTTTATGTTTCAAAGTTAAAAAAATGTAATAATAAAATAATTGATTAAACTGCAGACTTTCTATTGATAGCTGCATAAAAGAGGACATTTTATTATTTGGAAAACATTTAAATTTAAAACGCAATTTGTTAGTTTACTACTGTAATATCATACATATTGTCCTTAACAGGGTGGTACAAGAGAGGATCTCTTGCCTAAAGAAACGCAATATAATTAGTAAGGATTTTGTGCCTGAGGTGGGAAAACAGCTGTTTTGGAGGGTTAAGATTTCTCTTAAGTTGTAGGTTGTTTTGTTTTTTAAGTTTGTACTTAATGAAAATTTTGAAAATTGCAATGTGGAAATGGCACCCATTTCATAGAATGACTCAGTTGCTAATGAGGTCTGACCGTTTTTAGCATGTTGTTATGCAGTTGTTAAGGTGTTCGGACCATTTTTAGAAAGTTGCTATGTGGTTTTTGTCTATGTGGTTTTAGCTATGGTGTTCTGTCTGTGTTTAGAATGCTTCTATGCAGTTTCTCATTGATATATACACTAGATATTACATATGGACCCTGAGCATGCATCAATATAGCCACATTTGTACAGTGCTCCTAGGACAAATGTCATTCAACCGCACTAGTCAAGGCCAGAACAAATCTGAAGATGCTGAACTTTTGCGCTGCTTATGGGTGTGGTAATAAGCAAACAAAGAAAACAAAGCACAAAGGCAGAACATTTCATAGGTTAGATTTCGTTTTTTATGTTTTTGTACTTTTGTTCTAAACCACCCTGCTGAAAAATCCAGCTTAAACCAGCCTAAGATGGCTGGTTTTAGCTGGCCGACCAGCCTGGTTTTAGAGGGGTTTTGGCCATTTCCAGGCTGGTTTCCAGCCATTTCCAGCCTGGTCTTAGCTGGTCAGGCTGCGAGTTGACCAGCTAAAACCAGCTTGACCATCCAAAACCAGCTATGTCCAGCGTAAACCAGGCTGGTCAAGCTGTTTTTAACTGGTATAAGCTGGTCAATTTCCAGCCTGACCAGCTAAGACCAGGCTGGAAATGGCTGGAAACCAGCCTGGAAATGGCCAAAACCCCTCTAAAACCAGGCTGGTCGACCAGCTAAAACCAGCCAACCAGCTTAGGCTGGTTTAAGCTGGATTTTTCAGCATGGCAGTATTGATGATAAAACAGTGTCTTACTGCACTGACCATAAGGCAAAGTAGCACCAACTCGCACTAAATACTAGGCTTAGTTATGCTAGTTTTGTTGAATAAAATAAGCAAACCATGTAGATGAAATATGATAACAAGATGCTGCGGTGCTAGAAACTTGTATTATGTTGGCTTAGTGAAGGAGTCGTTCATAACGAAGATTCATTCACAAACGAATCCCCCCCTCTGTTAGAGTGAGAAGTAAAAGCGAGAGAAGGGGGTGTGTTTCAGGACACGGATTAGACCAAATTAAAGAGGGAAGGAGATAATACATTTCCATGCACACAAACACATGCTCTTTGTCAGCAATGCCACAATTCTCCACTGCACCTTGGTCTCCAATTCATTTCAAAGGAGTGCTACCCTGTACAAAAATGGCGGCTCTATTGATGCATTCCTTCCAATAGAGAACAACAGGATAGGTGACATCTAATGTAAATACCTATGGCAGTTTCTAAGGTCTTTGACTTTTTTAGCACAATGCTATGTGTTTACTAGGTTGTTCTGACTGTGTTTAGCAAGTTGCTATGTGGTTTCTAAAGGGCGTCACACACCGGATGCGCCGCTCAGCGCCGCGACACGGCGCACACATGACAGTTGAAAGTATCGCACACCAGACGCGCACATTCACATGCTATTTAAAACGAAACTAATCAGATGGTGCTCTGTGGCGCGGCAGAAATATGAACAGTGTCCTGAGTCGTGGCTGGACAGCCGCCGTCTTGTGGCGCCGGTGTGTGTACTCTGATTGAAACCTATGTTTAGAATTCTGAAATGCGTGGTGCTGCGCGTCGCCGAGCGGCGTTTCTGGTGTGCAACCTACTTAAGATGTTCTGGAGTATTTAGTATGTATGCATTTAGAATGTCAAGGGTGGTTGAAAAAGTAGTGCTAAGAAGGATGTCTGACTGTTTTTAGCAAGTTGATATGTGGTTGCTAAATGGTCTGACTGTTTTTAACATGTTGCTATGTGGTTACTATAAGGTTCTGGCTGTTTTTTGCATAATGCTACATGGTTACTTAGATGTTCTGACTATATTTAGATTGTATGCAGTCAGAATATTAAGGGTGGTTGATAAAGTAGGTTATTCTTAAGGAGTTCAGACAGGTTGTTTTAGCAGGTTGTTATGTGGATGCTAATGTGTTCTGTGTGTTTTTTATGGGGTTAAAATAATTTTAATGGTGGTTGCTAAGGGGTTATATAAAAAGAGGTATCTAACATGTTTCTATACAGTGTTTTGTTTGTCTTTAGCAAACTGCTAATGGGCTGCTGGAATATTACAGGTGGTTGCTAAGACATCATAGGTGTCGGCACAAAAATGCTTGACAAACACCTACCCTGGTTGTTTCATCCAGCTCCCATATTCTGCTGTTTTCCCAAACAGAAAGACTTAATTGGTCAGCATTAAGCTGACATCTTAGGCTTTTGAAACACCACAAAGCCACACATTGAGATGACTCTGCACGGTAAACAAGGATTTTGAAAATTCTTAATTTTTAAGACCTACCATTAAACAAACTATACCTCATCATCTGCAATGAACAATCAGTCTAAAAATGAACAAACATAATGTGTTGCTAGCATGTCAGTTCACTGAGCGAATGGGTGAGACCTGTGCTTGCAAAATTACTTCCCCAGACAATGAAGCGCTCCTGAAGATGAGTCAGACTTCAGCTGAACAATAATGTGAATCATCATCTGCTTTCATCTGCTGGCCAAACTCATCTGCTGTCTGCAGCTCAGTGGCCAGCTATCATGACCACTGATGAACAGACAGATGTGCTGACACTGATTCAAAGTCTAATCAGATGTTTATGTCAGGTTTGTTTTACAACTCATATTAGCAAGTTCTCTGATCATGATAAAATGATGACTTGACAAAGCTTGTGGCTTACAAAAGAATTTTAAAAATTAAAAAAGACTTTAGTTGTCATAAAAAAATAATGTGGTGTCTTTAATATAAAGTTAAGCTCCTGAAATCAAAGACAATGTCAAGTTATTTTTTATGAGCATATGCTAATGAAGCAGAGAAAATATTGCTGCTTTATCAATTCATTTCCACCTATACTCTACTCCACATACAAAATATGTTAGCCCGATAGCCTGTAGATTAGTTCTGCTGGCTTACAGGAGACAAAATTGAAGCACACTGAATTGAGAAAAAAAAAACTAAAATAAATACTGAAAAAATTGGCAGATTCTGCAAATGCCAGTCGTCCGTGTCAAGAGAGCATTGAACTCAATCTTGATTGTCAAATTACATTTCTTTAAACAAACAAATATTTACATTTCGGAGTGGGTAAAAATAAGGTAACTTCAAGATTAAGGTTGTTGTAAGTATTTTAATAACCTAAAATATTATATATATACAAATATTTAATACTTTTGTTACGTTTAACATTTTTTAAAGGGGTGGTCCACTATGTCAAATCATATTCAAATCATATTTAAAACTTTAGTTGATGTGTAATGTAGCTGTGTGAACATAAACAACATGTCTGTATGTAAGACGCTCAAAGTTTAATGCAAATGGATTCATTGGCTTTTACAGAGTTAGCTTAGCAAAGCCTACAGCGAATGAATTTGGGGACTACAAAAAAATACATCCGGGCTAGTGAGATCACAAGGGTTTCCAGTTATGTGCATTCACCTAGCGCACACACCCTCCACAGCGAATAATAATAATCAAAGTAAAATATATGAAAAAATAACTTGATTTTTTACAAGTGAAGCATGAGCACACACTGCTTTGCATCTTATACACACAACCAAGCCTTAAAAATACACTGTGGACCACCCCTTTAAAGTCTGCACTAAACTGATCAAAAGTGATAGCAAAGATAATTATTATATTAAACATGATGTTATTTTAAAATATACATTTTTTACTTCATATTCATCAAACAGTCTTTCAAAAAATATAACAGTGTCCAAAAAAATGAAGCAGCTCAATCATTTAACATTAATGGTAAATATTAAATTATTAGTTATAATACAATATAAGCTAATATAAATTATATACATTTTAACTGATATTTCTTGAGCACCAAATCAGCACATCAGAATAAATTTTGAACACTCATGTGACACTAAAGACTGGAGTGATGATGCTGAATATTCAGCTTTCAAAAACAGCTTTTTGTAATAATATGTCAAATGTTCTTGTATTTTTGATCAAATAAACAAGTGAGCAAAAAAGTCTTCTCACATTTTGAGAGCCCAGCTTCTCAATGCCAAAACACGTAAATAAACATAATAAGTATTGACTTTTACATTTACTGTTAGGGAGAAAGAATTTCATTACTGCAATATGAAGCCAATAGAAGTCGATGCCAATTCCCCACTATGACAGCAAACCAATGTGTTTGTGTTGGTAAGAAGGTGAACTCACCATCCATGTCCAATCTCTGCATGATGATTGCCAGCTCCACTTCACTGGGCATGTACCCTAGAGAGCGCATGGCCATGCCAAGCTCCTGCTTAGAGATGAACCCGTTGCCATCCCGGTCCAGGACCCTGAATGCCTCCCGGATCTCTGCCAAAACAAACAAGTGTGTGACTCAATACTTCAGGTGGCTTCCCTTCATAAGATACCTAACTGGTCATTCTCTTCTAAGCAATGTTTGCTGAGATTTAGCGCCTACACCTGCTTTTACAGTGGCTTTACTTTACTTTTATTTTAAAGGACAAAAAAAGCTAAATATCTGAATTTTTTTCATATCTCTTTACCAAAGACTCTGCCTCTAGCAACCTACCTACAATGTTGTACCAACCTTGTAAAAGGTTGAGGATCTACGTACTTTGTTGCTAAAGGTTATCACAAAGGTGTCCTGACGTTGCCAACTATACGGCCGTAGCTTTAGGTTGTGCTTAGGTGGCATAATCGACCACTGTACAACATTTGCTTGTCATCAATGAATCAGTTTAAATTTCAACAGACTGTTCGGCGTCTCATTCAACAATGACCGTGGAGACGTCAGTATTGCTTTATATCATCTTGCTCAATAAGACATCCGTGGTCATTTGTGTAGTCCTGTTGTGTCAAGCTCTGATCTGTCCTCTCTTGTTCACTGCCTATTTTGACTTGTGGCTGCTGTGGGTCCATCTCTGAAATTGGAGTTTCTGTTGGATTTGTTTCTTTCTCTGACTGCTTTCTCCGTATCAAGAACTACGCCTGGTCTTCGGCTGCACTCCCCAGAAGGCTGTATTTTCCAGTCCAGAGCTTCAATACCCAGTCTCTGCATTTTAATTTGCTTTCTTGTTTACTTTTCTTGTTTGTTTACTGTACTTTCTCAATTGAAATTTTTATTTAGCCTACCCTTTTAGTTTAATTATATATAGGTTATTATTTACTATAATCTAAACATAATTTTATACTGTTTGCTTATAATTTGATTTGTTCTGTATGTATTAAATGCTGTGAAATATATAATAAAAAAGTTTGATTATATACATTTGTGTGGCATTTTTACATATGAGTAAAAAAAGTTTACATATGCAGTTATTAAAATAAAAAAAATAAAAAATGAATGAACAATATTTAATATTGAGCCATACTGGTAAAGTATCCACTATCCATTTACTTATCCTGTATTCTAGGCAGTTTTGATAAACTGCCAGGAAAAAAACAGTAATACATGTAGTAAGAACATCGTCTCATGGTTGCTGAATGTTACATGACAACGTTGCTACAGCCTTTTCACGTCTTACATTTCTATGTTGTAACAATATAGCAAGCACATGAGTGGCGATGTTGCTTTGAAAAAATGCACAGACATCACTACAACATAGATGTGTTTGTTGGGCATTTAGTGCCCTACACTAAGGCTTAATCCCAATTCTATTTTTGTACACCTACTCCTTCCCCTTGGCCCTTAAAAATTAGTGTGAATGGGAAGGGCTTCAAAATTTACCCCTAAAAATTGGGACAGCACTACAGCACCTGCACACGTTATCATATGTCATCGCAATCTCTTGCTTGATATGAGATCAGATGATCTCGATTGCTGTAGTTATTCCAGTTGTGTTATTTTTTGGTATTTATCTTCAGGAAATCACTGAAGGCATGAATTATGTTATCATAACGATCTAATGTGGCAATAAGATCGTAACTGTACTGCGCATTTACACAGTGGCCATATTCATCTATGTAAATACACCAATTATTATTAGGGATTATAAATAGCGAAATTGAGCGGTTTGAATTTTAGCATTTTTTTAATAAAAGCATGACGGTAAAACATGAATGCAGTTATGAATATATTAAAACATGTGTTTGTTTGTTGTAAAAATTCAAAAAAAAAAAAAAAAAAAACTAATTTGTTGCTCTCCTTACTTCCGAGTGCAGCGAAACTGCCATTGTAGCTGGAGTATTCAGGGAAATTTTCTTACCCCTTGGTTTTGAGTGTGGTCGAAAATCTTCGTTCGAAGGGGTGTATACCCCTTCACCTTAGCATTACGCCTTTAAGCTAAAGAGAATTGGGACACCCCTACCCATTTGTGGGAATGCGCAAAACGAGGGGTAGGGGGAAGAGGAAGGGCTAAGGCGTAGATATAAAATTGGGCCTAATTTTAGCATCATTGGTAAATATGAGCAAAGAAAACTGAAGAAATGTCTTCATTGTTTACCCTTTTGAGGTTTTGTTTAAAATGTGAACGAAAAACTGCTCTCTTTGTCAACAAATACTGTAATCTATAAAGCAGAGCAGTTTTAATAAAAAAATAATATGAGCTAAATATTTTTTAAGTATATTCCCATTGAATAGCAGTGGTGGACAGTAACTAAGTGTTTTTACTTCACTGCTGCAAGTAAGTGCATTTTATAAGTATCTGTACTTGATCAAAGTCTTTTTCATTTCGAGAAATTTTACTTCACTACATTTCAAAACAAAGTTTAGGCTTTTTACTCCACTACATGTCCTAAGTAGCTGAGTAAAAAGTTATTCTGAAGAGAAGAAACCATCACCTACTTAGAGATATGATGGTACACTTACAATTAATTAGTCAATTGGACTTATAATCGATAATATCTGCTCATGACTCAACAACTCACTGATTCAAATGATCTGTTTAGAGTGAGTCTACAATAAACAACTCACTGATTCAAATAATTTATTTAAAGTGAGTCTGCAGTAAACAACTTACTGGTTCAAATGATCTATTCAGAGTGAGTCTCCAGTAATAAACTCACTGATGCAAACGATTTAAGCCGAAGTCACACTAGAGTTTGAGCTTGCGAAATTTTGTTGTACGGCGCTGCAAAAAGTGGCAGGATTAAACAAGATGAATAGACATAAAAAAAAGTGAGTGATTGCTCCATGTTTTAAATTTCTGTTCAGAGAGGTCATGTTTTGATCCTGGATTGGTCTCACGCAGTCAAGTGATGCGATTTTGCAGGTCAGAGTTCACCAAGCTTGAACTTTGCACTGCAGCAACCTGCGAAACTCTGACGCATGACTCTGCGTTTCCGGTCTGACGCATTCGCGTGCGTACAGTATGAATGGAAGTCTATGGGGAGAAAAGCCCAGTGTGACCGCGGCTTTATTCAGAGACATAAATTTATTCAAACAACTCATTAGGTGCGTTCAACATAAAGCACAGCTGCAGCTGGTGATCAACGAGATTAGCTGAGCGCAGGTGGGGGCGGAGTTGAAAACAGAGCCGTCAAGCCGGACACTTCGCGGGCTCAAAGTTGCTGCAGTCATGATGACCGATCACATGGCATGATCATTCATTTATTTTAGTCAAGTGAGTCTCCAGCAATAAATTCCCTTTGATTCAAATGATCTGTTCAGAGTGAGTCTCCAGCAATAAACTCACTGATTCAAATGATTCGTTCAGAAAGTCTCCAGTAATAAACTCACAGATTCAAATTATCCATTTAGTGAGTCTCCAGTAAACAACTCATTGATTCAAATGATACATTCAGAATGAGTCTACAGTAAACAACTCACTGATTCAAATGATTTATTCAAAGTGAGTCTACAGTAAACAACTCACTGATTCAAATGATTTGTTCAGAGTGAGTCTCCATTAAAAAAACCCTCAATGATTCAAACGATTAAAAGAAGATATTTTGAAGAAATGTGAAAACCTGCAACCATCACAGGTGGTTTTCCTACTTCCACAGTAGGAAGAACATATATTATAAAAGTCAATGTCAGGATTCCAACATTGTTCAAAATTTGTTGGAAAAAAAAATCTTTTGTGTTTAACAGAAAAAAAGAAAGTCAAATAGGTTTTGAACAAGTAAATGGTGAGTTAATTTTCAGTTTTGGGTGAACTATCCCTTCAATATTTTACGCTAAAGATTAAACGTTAACACAATGAAGAGATTTGTCCCAGGCTTCTTTACTCACATTCACCAAGGATGCCAGTATTAACAGAGGGCACTATATCTGGAATGTAGACAAGCTCCATCAGATGCACATTTTATAAAAAATTTTTCTGCGAGGAGGAAACTTGTGTGAGCAAAAGATATGTGTTTTAAAATAGAACTTGAGTGTCACATCTCCGAATAGCACGGCGGTTGCGCTGCTGCATGAGTACACAGCGGTACACTGGGTAATTTACACACTGACGCCATTTGAAGTCAAGCAGCCTGGGAATTAACATGCAGGAAACTAAAGCTTTCTGAGATCTGACGACACAATGCACTATTCTCATGCGTCTAAATCAAGACTTATGACTGCACAGCAACACTCACAGCAACAGGTTATGCAATTTAATAAAGGGTCATGTATTCAGTTACACATTTGATAAGAGAAAATATATTTTCAAGGAAGGAATTGCTCTTTAAAAATGAACTTAAAAACACTACTGATAAAATATTATTTTGTCAGTGAGTTGATGTCACAGTCACTAAGTTGAGTGCCCACCAGACACACTAGAGGGCACTCTACACATCGCATCTGCCACTGAACTGCACAACACATTCCATCATGCACTTCACACACACATCTGTTCCAGTTCTTTCCCTGATTGCACTTTGGAAGCTCATGATGGACTAGTCAGATGGACCGTATAAAGAGCACACACACACACAAACTTTGCTGAGTCATGTTTTTGTACACCATGCTTTGTTTATTGATTCTTGTTGTTGTCGTATTGTCTCTTTGCCTGCGTACCGACTACTCTTTTGGACTGCCCTTTATGTACCGTTTGCTCCTGTTATTGACCATTGCCTGCCTGACTACTCTTGTCAATAAAGATGCTGCATTTGGATTCTCAACTTCGTTGTCAGAACCGATTCGTAACAGTTGAAATACTCAGTAAATGTTTTTTTTTTCTTTCTATTGGCTTATTCTATATAGTGTGATTGATCAGCTACATTGTATTATTTTTTGTATTGGTAGTAATGATAGTTTTTAAAGTCACTAAATAAAGAAAATCCTACAATAATTTAAAATTAGTATGCTTATTCTTGGGGAAGGGGGCATTAATAGCAATTTATAGAGATATCTAAGGGGAATTTCCAGTTAAATGTAAAATATTATAATGATATATTGATATAACGATAATGAAACCCCCTCAAAATGCTATAATTTTAATTATATTATTTGTCATTTTTTGTCTAAGATATTTTTTAAAAGAGATTTTTTTAAGAGAAGAACAAATAATATTTTTTTTTAATTATTTGTAAACAAATTTCTAGGTGAAATTTTGAATTAAATTGCCATGGTCATGTATATAAAGCTATACACATTGTTATTATTTAATAATAATAATAATAATAATAATAATAATAATAATAATAATAATAATAATAATAATAATAATAATAATAATTTTCCTTCAGTTTAGTTACTTATTTTTTTTTTTTTTATTAGTTTATTCCAATAAAGGTCATAATCAAACTAAACAGAGATCGAGATAAGACATGTAGAGTATGCCGATTTTAGCCACATTATTGAAGGACTATAGACACCTGCATCACGAAATGCGGAGGTTTTTGTTTCCCATACGGCATGCGGTATCAAATTCTGTTAAATCAACACTCATCCAGCAGTTCATACTCGCATCCAATATCTCGCTTGTCACGGGGGCATGAATAAAATATTCCTGAATGAAAGTGAAAGTGCCAAACTGCAGTTAAAGTCCACAAATTAAAAATGAAACATGATTACATGAAACTCTGGAGAAAATGTGGATAGTGTGGTGATGCAATGACATTAATCAAATCATGTGCTTTAACATGTAAAACGGGATCATGAATGAAACATTCAAAAAGCAACTCATGTAAACACTTTAATCATATTATTGTCTCATTCAGTTTAGGCCAAATTATTTGATTACTGATGTCCATGTAAATGTAGTCAGTGATAAAGTAAAAAAATAAATAAATAAACATAAAAAACTATACAATAAAATAATAATGCTAAAAATCAACTGGTGAATTAATTAATTAATAAATACTCATCAGTTATTCCAATCAGTATATTGATTTCTATGATATTTTCAGTTTTCAAGCATAATTTCAAGAAGATTACCGAGGCATATTTCTATGATTTCAGGTTTCAATTTTGTAAAATAATAGATTTAATTAACAATCCTTTTAGAACACAATGATCTCTAATAAGACCAGATTGGATTACTGCTCAATCAATGGACGACTCAATATCCTCTTGACAAAAGCAATTTTGTGCCCTATAAAAAAACCTTATGTAGAAATACCCAAGAAATTACCCTCGATGAACATAATGATGTTATCGGTTATTAAACTTTCAACATGAGGACTCGAGAAAAGCAATATCTAGTGAGATATTAAAAGTTTTAGAGCAGAGCATGATTACGATTTTCTTTTTCATGACATTGCTATAGAAAGTACTATTTTAGGTTTAGAACTTCAAATCACATCTGACCAAGCAAAACAAGATGCCTATAAGTAACAATAATTAGTGTCAGGAAGACATAAAAACATACCTGCAAAATTATTCATCAACCATTAAGTGTTTTATATATGCTCTGGCCATTACAACCACACAAATGGCTTTTAGATCAACCGTTTTGGCCATTTGCACTGACAGTTATGTTTCAGAGCCAATTAACCAGATCTGTCAGAAGAAAAGGAGGCTCCTAATTGTTATTTCTCGCAGACACTGACAAGCGCTGAGATTTTAGAAGCGCTGCAAAGTGTTTGCACAGTGAAGCCTTTAGATTTGTTTTCGCACGTCGTGGCAAACTCATGAATATATACATACAGTAAGTTGTCTGCTGTGGATGTAAAGCCTGTTTTGAACACAACCCTTAGAAAACATTTTGTGCTTTCAATTGTGTCTGCTCATTTGATGTGAACCTGTTTGTTTCAGAGATCAACAGTTCACTGTCGTCAAAAATACACACACAAAAATATAGTTTAAAAAATGATGGTGACCAAAGTTGACGGTAGCCACTATTATGTCTTTAACAATGGAAGTCAATGGCTGTCTGGTTTTTAACATTAATTCGCTCATTCATTCATTTTCCTTCAGCTTCATCCCTTATTTATCAGGGGTTGCTACAGCGGAATGAACCATCAACTATTCCAGCATATGTTTTACACAGTGAATGCCCTTCCAGCTGCAACCCAGTGCTGGGAAACACCCATACTCTCTCACATTCACACTCATACATTACGCCCAATTTAGTTTATGGAATTCACTTACAGAACATTTCTTTAGACTGTTGAGAAAACCGGAGTACAGAGAGGAAAACACGGGGAGAACATGCAAACACACAGAAATGCTGGCTCAGCTGGGCCTTGAACCAGCAATCTTCTTGCTGTGAGGCGACAGTGCTAACCACTGAGCCACCATGCCGCCATTAACATTTTTCAAAATAGCTTATTTTATGTTTAACACTTGAACTACTGACTATCATTTAGACTGTTTTAAATTTTTTGACAACTTTGTTCAAATAAAACCCATATAACTTCAATACCCTGGCTTTTACTAAATGTGTGTATTTTTCATTGTTGTTTTATAAGTGAGTGTTTCTACTTTGAATGGCCATAAAGGTCAAATTGACTGCATGCGTTTCAGTGTCCATTACTTTTTTCCATGCCCCTGAATATGTGTGCCTCTAGCTGTTGCCTAGCAACATTCTGCTAACAAAAACATAACTTTGTGATAGCAAAAACATAAATTTACCTCAGAAATGTCTTTCAACTTTCAAAAACAACATTTTCACTGTGGTGAACGCTAGTCTTTCCTGTTTGTCAGTCAAAGTACACAATATTAGGCTATATCATAGAATAAAATCATATTTTTAGGGTAATGCCCTCATAAAATATGTCAACAGACAGACACTGACAAGAAGCTTCAACTGTAAACATGAAGTAACAAAAATTCAATTCGGGACTCTCCAGAAGAATGTGCATGCCAAATTAGCTTAGAATGCACCCAATGTTACTTGTCATAATTACATTTTTACTAGTAACAATTTAATTAAAGAGCTGTAACTAGATGTTAAAGTTTGTGTCAGGACACTGGCTTGATTTCTCTCTCTCCCTCCCTGCTTGTCATTCTTGCAGCGCGCACTCAGCTGATCGCTATTACTGATCAGCGCGCACATGGCTTGCTGCACCTGTTACCTATAATTTCCTTGCTATTTAAGCTCTCCCTTTTTCCACTTTCTAGTTGCTAGTGTGTCCTGTCGTTATTCAGCCTATCTTGCTGCGTTATCTTGTCTTGATTCCTGTCATTGTCATTTGTTACTTCATGTTCTGATCCTGTCTTTCTTTCTGTCCAGTTTTGCTCGGTTGCCTGTGATTTTCTTTTTTATTATTTTGAATTTATCCCGGCCAACCACCTACCTTCGACTTCACCTGTCTGACGCTGAGCTTGACTGTTCTTCGTTGTCCCATCTGTCTCCCGATCGATGCCAGCCTGCCTGACTTCTCTCACGCCTGCCGATTTGGACGCTGGTTGCTGTGTTGCCTTTCGCTCTCGCAGAGCGATCAAAGCATTATTTGAGTCACGAGCCTCGACTCGTAGTTGTTTTGAACCATTAATAAAATACTTTGTTTTGACAGCAATTTCGTTTGGATCCTTCTCTCGGGGTGTGACATTACACACTAGCCATTATGGATCCAGCAGATGTCACGATGCGCTCCGCAGTGAAGCTTCAAGGAGCTATGTTGGGCCGCCATGAGGAGGAGTTATTCCACGCTTGACAGTCAGTGGAGACTTTATATGCCCAGGTAGCAGAGCTTATGGAGTGACTTCACCATCTCAGTGGCGCTTGATGATGATCGACCCGTGTCCGATATGGCTCAGCCCTCTGCGGAGCTGCAAGTCAATAATCTGCCTGTCTATGCCGGTGAGTCCACCCAGTGTTCTTTCATTGTCCAGTGTGAGGTGATGTTTTCCCTTCAGCCCAGGACATACTCCTCTGACTGTTCTAAGGTTGCATTTGTTATCTCCCTCCTGACTGGTCGGGCACGTAATTAAGGTGTGGCAGTATGGGAATCCCAAGCCTGGTGCTGTTCAGATTTTGCAGCATTTAAGGATGAGATGATTAAAGTTTTTAGAGAGAGATGATTAAAGAGATGATTAAAGCAAGGAGGCTTCTCAGCTGTTGGCATCCCTTGAACAAGGAAAGCGTTCTGTGGCAGATTACGCTGTTGAATTTAGGACCCTGGCTGCCACATGCAATTGGAATTGGAAAACTGCTCGTTTTCTGAAGGGCCTCATGGAGGAGGTGAAGGATGAGATTCATGCTTGTGAACCACTGGATTGCTTGGCTAATCTCATCAGCTTGGCCATTCGACTGGACACCAGGATGGAGTTACGGGTCTATCTGTCCAGCCCAGGTCTGAGACCCCGGTTCCCATATCTCTTCCTGTGGCCATGGACAGGACAGATGTTGAGCCTACGGTCTTGGGTCGTTACCGCCTGACTGCCAAGGAGAGACAGCGATGCCTGGGGGCAGGTCTCTGCCTTTACTGTGGTGGGCAAGGCCATCAAGCAGCTTCCTGTCTATTAAAAGCCATTGCTTGTCGGTAACCGGGGAGTCCTGGCGAGCGGTACCTCCACCTACCCCAGCTCAGGGTTCACATACTCAATTGATTGTGTCTGTCATTGTTAACAATGTCTCTTTTAAAGGTGCGACTTTGATAGACTCGGGGGCAGTGGGGAATTTTATTGATGAGATCTGGGCTCGATCCAGAGGAATCCCCATCTTACCTCTTAAATCCTCTGTCACTGCCCTCGCTCTGGATGGTCGACCCATCGCCAACATCACCTCCGTTACTAACTGGGTGAGTGTGGTCACTTCTGGCAACCACAGAGAGGAGCTTAGCTTTTTGGTTTATAAATCACTCACCACTCCTATAGTTTTTGGCCATCCCTGGTTATCCCGTGATGGTCCTTGCATTAACTGGGCAGATAATTCTGTGTCGTCATGGAGCCTGTATTGCCATCCACATTGTCTGTTGTCTGCTCCGTCTCCTGTTTCTCTTTGTCTGTCTTTACAGGAGGAGGAGACTAATTGATCCTGTGTACCGAACACTTACCATGATCTGCCGGTGGTTTTCAGTAGGTCCTGTGCTGTATCTCTTCCTCCTTATAGGCCATATGATTGTGCCATTGATCTCCAGAACGAGCAGCCATGAATAAATACTTAACTGAGTCCCTGGCAGCTGGTATCATTCGTCACTCCTCCTCTCCAGCGGGAGCGGGGTTTTTCTTTGTGAAGAATAAAGATGGCTCTCTGTGCCCCTGCATAGACTATCGCGGTTTGAATGACATAACCATTAAAAACCGGTACCCCCTACCGCTTATGTCTTCGGCCTTCGATCTCTTGCAGGGGGTGACATTCTTCACAAAGTTGGACTTACGTAATGCTTACCATCTCGTCCGTATGAGGGAGGATGACGAATGGAAGACAGCGTTCAATACGCCTACTGGGCACTTTGAATATCTTGTTCTGCCAATTGGCCCCCCCCTCAATGCTCCAGCAGTCTTTCAAGCACTCGTCAACGATGTACTACGAGATATGATTAATCAATTTGTTTTTGTTTATTTGGATGATATTCTTATTTTTTCGTCCACCATGCAGGAACATATCCAACACATCAGGCGAGTGCTCCAACGGCTACTGGAGAATCAGCTGTATGTAAAGGCGGAGAAGTGCAAATTCCATGTCCAGTCAGTTTCCTTCTTGGGACACATTATTTCAGTTGAGGGACTTTGCATGGACCCTGTGAAGGTTGGGGTTGTCTCAGACTGGCCGGCACCTGACTCCCGAAAGGCGTTACAGCGGTTCCTGGGCTTCTCCAATTTTTACAGGCGATTTATTAGGAATATTGGGTGGGTGGCGGCTCCTCTGACTGCACTAACCTCCACCAGGGTCAGGTTTGGTTGGCCGGTGGCTGCTCAAACTGCCTTTGATAAATAAAAATTTCTGTTCACCTCTGCACCGATCCTTATTACTCCTGACCCTGCCCGACAATTTGTTGTGGGGGTTGATGCCTCGGAGGTAGGTGTCGAAGCGGTCCTCTCTCAAACATCTCCTCAAGACCACAAATTACATCCTTGTGCGTATTTTTCACACTGTTTGTCTCCCACAGAACGAAACTATGATGTCGGCAATCGGGAGCTGTTGGTGGTCCAGTTGGCTTTGGGGGAATGGCGCCACTGGTTGGAGGGGCAGCAGTACCCTTTATTGTGTGGACTGATAACAGGAACCTGGAATACATACAGGCAGCCAAACGTCTAAATGCCAGGCAGGCCCGCTGGGCTCTATTTTTTGGGCGCTTTAACTTCACCTTGTCGTATAGACTGGGCTCCAAAAACACCAAACCTGATGCCTTGTCTCGCTGTTTTGGTTCTCTGGTAGATCCCTCCCATCCCGATACCATCATACCTTCCAGATGTGTGGTGGGGGCGATCTCCTGGGGAATTGAGAAGAGTGTCAAACGAGCGCAGGCTGGGGTTGATGTGTCCAGTGGCTGCCCGGCGGGTCTGCTCTTTGTTCCTGATGCGGTTCGCACTGCCGTTCTCCGGTGGGGTCACTGTTCTAAAATCACCTGCCACCCGGGTGTGAGGAGGTCGCTGGCAGCCATCCGCTAGCAGTTTTGGTGGCCCGCCATGGCTGAGGATGTTCATCGGTTCCTGGGGGCATGCTCTGTCTGTGCTCAAAACAAGTCCTCTAATTCTCCATCCATTGGTCTATTACAACCCCTCCCCATTCCGGACCGTCACCGTAGGCAGCGGACCGTCACCGTAGGCAGGCTCCCAGGTATGTCTGTGGGCAACGGGTGTGGTTATCCCCTAAAGATCTGCCTCTTAAGGTTTCGGCAGCAAAATTGGCACCTAAATTTATTGGGCCTTACTCCATTATTAGGGTCATGAGCCCAGTGACTGTCCGCCTTCGGCTGCCCTTACACCTCTGTTGCGTACACCCTGTCTTTCATGTTTCCAAAATCAAACCTGTTTTATGTTCCCCCTATTCCGCTCATGTGTCTTCCCCTGCCCCTCCCCCTCCCCTTGATATTGGTAATATCCCTGCCTTTATGGTTAAAAGGATCCTTCAGGCCAGATGCCATGGATGGGGATTTCAATATCTAGTTGATTGGGAGGGGTATGGTTCTGAGGAGAGGAGTTGATCAGTCAGCTGATCGCTATTACTGATCAGCGCGCACATAGCTTGCTGCACCTGTTACCGATCTCCTATAATTTCCTTGCTATTTAAACTCTCTCTTTTCCACTTTCTAGTCGCTAGTGTGTCCTGTCGTTATTCAGGCTCTTGCTGCGTTATCTTGACTTGATTCCTGTCATTGTCATTCATTACTTCATGTTCTGATCCTGTCTTTCTCTCTGCCCAGTTTTGCTCGGTTGCCTGTGATTTTTCTTTTTTTTTTTTTATTATTTTGGATTTATTCTGGCCAGCCACCTACCTTCGACTTCGCCTGTCTGACGCTAAGCTTGACTGTTCTTTGTTGTCCCATCTGTCTCCCGATAGATGCCCGCCTGCCTGACTTCTCTCATGCCTGCCGATTTGGACACTGGTTGCTGTGTTGTCTTTCGCTCTCGCCGAGCGATTAAAGCATTATTTGAGTCACGAGCCTTGGCTCGTCAAGGTTATAATTTGTTAATAAAATCGTTTGTTTTGACAGCAATTGCATTTGGATTCTTCTCTCGGGGTGTCACAGTTTGAGGACAAACTTTATGGTGGCTTGAGAAAGCCTGTAGTTTATTTAGTTTAGAAAAAGTATCAAGTTGGCTAAATGTTTAAGATTCCTGTAGACAACAATGTAAAGACTGAAACAAGCTAGTGAAAAGATTTAAAGTTGATCTCTGAGGGTTGGTAATACCATGATTCTAGCATGAATTAGCATGATTCTAACAAATTAGCTTGTTATTAGCATAAATCTAGCATTAGCATGTTGTTAGCATGTTTCTAGCATGAATGTTGTTAACTTGATTCCAACATGAATCAGCATGTTGTTAGCATGATTCTAGTATGAATTATGTAACTAGCATTAATCTAGCATGAATTAGCATTTTGTTAGCATGTTTCTAGCATTAATTAACATGTTGTTAGCATATTAGTCTCACCTGTTTGTTAGTCAAAGTGAGTAACAAATTTATGCACAATAGCTATAATATAACAAAATCGTATTTTTAGGGTAATAATGACTTCATAAAATATGTTGACAGGCATTCAAATTTTTATCCTAAATCTGAATAGAAGCTTCAACTGTAAACATGGCGTGACAAATTAAATTCGATACCCTCCCTCCAGAATGAATGTGGCAAATTAGCTTAAAATGCACCTTGTCATAATTAAATTTTTACTAGTAACAATTTAATTACAAAGCTCTCTAAACATTACTGTTACTAGCCATAAAAAAATTTGATATATAGCAATATATGCAAATTACATATATGACATATCTCTATTAGATTCCACATGCATAAACTGTCATATACTTACTTACTGCCAAGGCCTTTTATATTGAAGCTGATATTAAGCCGCACCATTGGTGTTTCGTAACATCTAGTTTCTATGAGGTGGGTTATTAGCCCAACGCCCCAACCTGGAGGACCAGGACATACACACATACACTACGGACAATTTAGCCAACCCAATTCACCTATAGCACATGTCTTTGGACTGTGGCGGAAACCGGAACATCAGGAGGAATGCGAGGTGATAGTGCTAACCACTGAGCCACTGTGTCGCCCATGATCAAATATATTAGCTGTAACTGTATATATAAGTATTTGAACACACACACACACACACACATATATATATATATATATATATATATATATATATATATATATATATA